>JAVKPL010005490.1:0-10586 GCA_032173675.1 Gastrolobium villosum | reverse complement strand
CTCATCAGGTGTTGACACGTGTCATTTTTTTTTTTCAAAAAAAAAAAGATTAACAATTTAATTGTAAAACTTCTGAAGGTCATAACTCTTGACTCAGGTATCCAAATTAGGCGTGATATTGTATAATAAATGTGTAATTATTTTCAGAACTATCATAAATTCATAATTTTTTATTTAAAAAACTATATATCAATTTTTTTGCCTATGTGAGAGGGATCTTCATTGGCCAACTTTATGACGTCAAATAAAATAATACTATCACACTCAATATTTGTGGCTATACAATTAAAAAAGATCACTTGATGTGTGATGCAGCCATATTAACATTTTGTTGAAAAACAAAAAAAATTGGTTTTGTTTTCTCTATCAATGTCACACTCATAGAGAATAATTTAGGTGCCTAGAAATTTCATAGGTATTACTGGCTAAAGAAATAGTCTAGTCGCGAGATTAATATTAATTAAATTAATAACTGGGTTTGGGAGTTAACGTGAATTGTACCTATATAGTGTATAACATTTACAAAAAAATTGATAATGAATACCTACAGAATTAACATTGGGACTAATTGCTGGAGTAGCTCAGTTGGTTAGAGCGTGTGGCTGTTAACCACAAGGTCGAAGGTTCAACCCCTTCCTCTAGCGTTTCTTTACTCATAAAGACATTTTTCAATTATATTTTATATAACCCTGATGTTATTGAACGTGTTATAATGTCAAATACCGAAAATCTGGATGATGCTCACCTAAGCTATTTCTTTGTAATGGTAGTTCAACTTATGAAGTCTAAATATTTATGAAAACATAGTGCAACTTTAAAAAAGAAAAGTTATATTTATAATTTTTTTGTTGTGCCATTCTTTTCATGCAATCTTGAATCTGCAATCTAATTGTATCAAACCTTTCTGAATTACATGACCCTGATGTTATTGAATGTTTTATAATGTCAAATACCGAAACTCTAGATGATGCTTACCTAAGCTATTTCTTTGTAATGGCAAAAATACAATTGAATGTTTTATAATGTCAAATACCGAAACTCTAGATGATGCTTACCTAAGCTATTTCTTTGTAATGTTAGTTCAACTTATCTAGTCTAAAAATTTAGGAATAAATATTGCAACTTTAAAGGGAAAATGTTATATTTACAAAAAATTTCGTTTACATACACTTACAAATTTTATTTTTTTTTTTGGTACAGATACACTTACAAATTCAACTATGTACTATAGGTTGCATACTTTTGAATCTATGTACTACCCATAGTACAAAGTTGAATTTGTAAACAAAAAAAATTGTAAATATAACCCTTTCCACTTTAAAATGTTAAAAAAGGATGGGAAAGAAGTATCATGTTCTTTGCTTCCAGTCCACAACATCAAGTCTTTCCTTCATGTAGCCTAGCCACTTGAAACAGCACAACACAGGGTTTGAAAATTGATTTTGAAAGTAAAACAGACAATACTGGATAAAAAAATGTACCAAATGCTTCAAGCTCCATGATCTCATAATAAGCAAATAATTATGCTTCCATAAGTATTTTTCTCAACAATCTTTCTGAACTTAACTATCTACCCATTTTCTTGTCCATCTTAAGAGATAATAATAAATATCAAAACTGCTCATTTAGCTCTTACAACATAAGCAACACAAGTTGTTACAGAACTAAGTGATTAACATACAATAAGAGGTCTCTATTACTTGCTATCACCACCAGTCCATTCTTTCCAATCCTTGTCAACGTGATCTGTAGCCCATTTGATAGCAGCACGTGCAGCTTGTGGCCCTCCGGGCAATCCCCTTTCATTTAAAGCATCATTCATATCAATGAAAGGAGTGACCAAGAGTGTACCAGGTCCTCCATATTCGGAATTTAAGAAAGTGCTAAAAATCTGTTCAATTCAATGTATAACGATAGAATCAAATCAACATCCACATATTTCACTAGTATAGTCAAGCTCAAGAAATAACATTGGTGTACAAAGAAAATCCTCATAGAACAAACCACCTTAGGAAATCAAACAATGAACAGAATCAATTTGTGCCAACAAAAGGTAATGAGATAGGCTGCACCTAGTTTGCATTTGAAATGTTGTGTAACACAATCAAAGTTGAAAGACACATTGGGTAGGTTAGGTCTATAATAGACAGCTTTACTTTGCATCTGTAAGATACTTATTACATGAATCGAACTTGTGACCTCTGGTTCACATGACAACAATATTGTGTCAAGGTTCCCCTTCCAATAATATGAAAGATAGATTCTAAATGGACCCTTCCAATGACTAAAATATGGAAATATTGATATCACACACAGAAAAATCCTCATATTGTTGACTTCTAGTTTCATACACTTTTATACAAGATGTTAACTCAGTTTGTAGATTTTTACAATCTCCTAATGCCTACGGATGAAATAAATGCAAGCTGCGAATTTTTGCAAACTAAACTAACACATAACTAGTTTGGTATAAAGGTGATATTGACCTAAACTAAATATACAACCAACCCTGTGGTATCCCCATCTCATAATATTATGTATTGAGCCTCAGGAATTCTTTTGTTGTAATAATAGTTTTCTCTAACACAAAAATCTCTTCCAAATTTAATAAGTTCTACGGGACTTTATTTCACATGTGAAGATAATATTTCCCATCATCATCATCATATGTGACAAACAAAGTTATCAAACGCGGATTGCGGCATGTTACGGCCAACCCCATAAAACGCTGTAGGCATTATAGCGGGTTGCGTTTGCAAAAATAGCTGAATAAATATATGACAGAAATGATAATAAAAAGAAATGATATAGAGACGCATATAGACTAAAAAAGCCTTAAAAAATTTCTGTTACACATTTAAATTTAGGACAAAATTGACATTTTGACTTATGACAGCAATATGACTCAAATGCGATCGCAATAGTTCCTATGCGACATGGCGTGGTTTCTTGCTACTAGGCACCGCAACACTAGCGCAATTAACTACTATGGTGACAAAGATCCCAAAAGTCACGAACTAAACCAGAAAACATCAATGCAAACACATACAGAGCAAGGGGACAAGGGATGATGAATCAGACTCATGTACTATAATCAATTAATCATTAACCTTATTCCCACTCCCTATATTCATTATAGTCATGTAGAGGAGAACCCTCAAACATGGGATCTTTCCTAAGACCAAAATTAAGATAAAATCAAATGGACCCCAAGTGGAAACAAAATTTATTACTCAACTCAACAAAGAGCAAAACCCACCTCGGTGCAAACTCCTACAACTTCTTCAAGTGATTCTCCATAGATATCTTTCTTTGAAAGCCTCGTAAGAAGGTGGTTTTTCAATTTCTCTGTCTCCTGAAACCCAGCAAAAAAAATAAAAGGAGTAAACTTTATGGCTTCATAAACTGATGGAACCAAAAAATTGAACAGAAAACTCACAGCATCTGCAAATTCAGGAATTGGGTCAGGGAATTTGTACTCAGTGACTCTAGTAATGAACCGTTCTCTGGATGTAAACGGTAAAGTTACAACCTTTACATTTGCAGAAGGAAATGAAATTGAATTTGAATGGCTCTGCGAGAAGCACAAAGAAGGAAGCAAAGAAATACGGGAAGAAGAAGAAAAAGAAGAAGAAGAAGAAGAAACAAAGAAAGATGCAAGACACGAAGTAGAAGTAGTCATAGTCGAAGCCATCTTCTTCTTTATCTATATCTTCCCTCTCCTCCTAAGCTCAAATATCTTATGTTACTGATAAATCACCCTTGTTAACACCAAAGGAAAAATACCCTTTTAATAATTTTGTATTTTTATAGTTTTATTTCTAAATGAAATTTTTATTTATAATGTTCAAAATAATAATAAATTAATAAAAATACAATTTTATATTACGTATCTTTTGTTCCGTTTTCATAGATCTCTTACATAATTTTCTTACTTATTTTTATGTCTTAATTTCTTTTTTCCATTTTCCATTTTCTTTAGTTTTTCGTTTTTAAATATTTTAAAGTGCGTTAATATCTTTTAAATATATTTTTCATCTTTTCTTTTAAAATCTATGTCTTATTTATTGATTTTTGAAAATTACAATAACCTCATTTAAGGTTAATGATTGTTATACTGACACTTTTGAGCACTGCATAAAGTAAATAATATTAGTGTAATTTTACAAACAAGAACAATGTCAGGGTAATATAAGTGCTAATCTCAGAAGAGGATAGTATAGTTACTCCTTAATTTATTCATCTCCATTGTTTCCTAGTTTATCTTATGCTTTAAGCGCCTTTATAATTCATTGTTAATCTTCTAAAACCACTATATATTTAAAAACATAAATAACAAAAAGGAGGTTCCTCTAACATACTTGCTGCCTAGCTTCATCGTCATTAACCTAAATGACATACTTATTTTATTATGTACAATTAAATTTGATTTGATACATTATCACTAAATTTTTTTTTTTTGATAACAAAAAAAAAATTTTACGTTACAATTCAACTATGTATGATCACACCATTTACTGAGTTGAAAATTAAATAATATGGTAATATTATAAAATATAGATGATTTAAATAATGTTATCGTTATGTTACCGTTGGCAGTAACGGTACAATTATGGATGATGTTACTATTGTTGGCTGTGTAATTATCTCCTATTTATGATTACATAAACACCACACTAATGGATCATTATTCCATTATTCATGGTTGTAATCTTATATATTGATATTATTTGTATCAGAGTAGATATAGATTTGTGCGTTACTTTTCTTGTTGTGTTCTCTCTTCTGTTTATCCATTTATAACACGTTATCAGCATCACGATGACTATCCAACATTTGCATGACATAGAGACTTCATTCCCCTTTTTCACACTACATTTTTTTTATTCAATAGACACTCTGTTATGGGCTCTACTAATAAGCATGCTAGTAAAAGAATAGTAAGGAAACCAGCCCATTTAGATGATTATGTTTTGGGCTGATTAAGTAATGAACTCTTAACTAATAGTTGCAATGTCTTTTAATTCACAATGCATTTACTTTACTTGTATTAAACCTTGAGTATAAGTAGCCTACTGGGCCTAGTAATATGGTATGCATTATTCAGGAAAATACTCTTTCTCCCTCCTTCTTCTCTCTTAACCAACTCTCTTATCCTTTTCTCCCAATACCCTAATTCTTAACGTTAGTCACTGTCATTTGTTACATTGGTGTTTTCATTGAGAGATGGCTGAGAACACCAGATTACGCGACCTCACTAACCAGGTTCACACTCATGAACAACAGTTCCTCACCTGGGAACGTACCTTAGACCATCGCCTGGAGACATTTGAGCTAACCCACAACCAACAATTTGAAGAACAGAATCAACTGATTACAGAACAGAATCAACGCATGGATGGTATCACAAATCAGATCCAGGATATGTTTGCGCTTCTACAAACAATGCAGGTTCAGATCACAAATATAGGTCCTATTACACAGCCTGGAATTTTGGGGGCTGGACCTACACGTCAGGCACCACACCTGCGTTCCATGAAGATTGATTTTCCCAGATTTGGTTCTGGGGATCCTGGACCGTGGTTATTTGCAGTGGAACGATACTTCCGTTACCACCAGGTACCAGATAATGATCGACTTGATTTGGTATCTTTCAATTTAGATTTACCCGCTTCTTGTTGGTTTGAGGCATGTTTTGGACATGGCCAATTTCCAGATTGGAATTCCTTTGTACTTGCGCTACATCAGCGCTTTGGACCATCTGAATGTGATGATCCGTTAGGTTCTTTGGCCAAATTGCAGCAATCTGGTTCCGTGCTGGAGTTCCAATCAGCCTTTGAATTATTGGCCAGACGAATTCCAGAATTAACACCACTGACTCGCAAAAGTTTGTTCATATCCGGGTTGAAACCCCACATCCGCAGAGCTGTTCTAGTTCATCGTCCAAATGACATAACTACTGCCTTTGCCTTTGCAAAAATATATGAAGAGCAATTTGCTGAAACGCGATCATCCACACCATGGAATTCCCGTTCTTCCAACACCACCCACACCATTGCAGCCCAACCTATTACCACAATATTACCATCCAGTACACCTAAACCACCATTAGCCCTTCCATCTATTCCTATTAAAAGATTGTCTCCTGCAGAAAGGCAAGCAAGAAGAGAGAAAAACTTGTGCTATAATTGTGATGAGCGTTTTGTGGTTGGCCATCGTTGTAAGGGACGTGCAGCCCTCTTATATCTGGAAGGCACAGATGATGAACCCCCTGATATTGAAATAAACCAGTTACCAGAGACAAATGATGATCCAACTGATACCCCCATCACTGATATGCCTCATGAAATCAGCTTTAATGCCTTGTTTGGGCACCGCTCTGCTAATTCTTTTCGTTTGCAAGGAAAAATTTGGGGCCAACCAGTGCAGATTTTGGTGGATGGCGGTAGTACCCATAATTTCATCACCTTACGTATGGCTTCTCACCTACGACTAACCTTGCACGTTATTACCCCTTTTAACGTCCAGGTTGGCAATGGGGATGCACTCACTTGTTCTGCAGCATGTAAATCCATTACAATGGAAATCCAATCCTATCCGTTCACAATTGATTTATATGTCATAGAATTAAAGGGTGCCGACATAGTTTTAGGGGTGCAATGGCTTTCAACATTGGGGCCTGTTATTACTGATTATTCTGCTTTAACTATGTCCTTTATGCAGAATTCTTCTCAGGTTTTGTTACAAGGAGAAAAAACCCTGCAGTCCAGCCATATCACTTCCTCACAGCTACACAAACTAATATTGCAGGATTCTATATCCTCATGTCTAATGTGCTTCAATTCTGCCCCCACTTCAAAACCAGCCCCATCAGCCACCCCAACACTGCTACCAGGTTTAAACCCATTATTACAAGAATACCACGACTTATTTGTTGAGCCATCATCCCTACCCCCAGATCGGGCTTACAATCACCACATCCACCTCATTCTTAATACTGGGCCGGTGCAAGTGCGCCCCTATCGTTATCCACACTACCAAAAGACCGAGATTGAAAAGATGGTTTCAGATATGCTGCTTAAGGGTGTTATTCAACCTAGCCATTCTTGTTTCAGTTCACCAGTTCTATTAGTCAAAAAGAAGGATGGCACATGGAGGTTTTGTGTTGATTACCGAGCATTAAATGCCATTACAGTGCAGGACAAGTTTCCCATTCCCACTATTGATGAATTACTGGATGAGTTACATGGTGCCACTATCTTTTCAAAGTTAGACTTACGATCAGGGTACCACCAGATCAAGATGCACCAAGCTGATATTCATAAAACAGCTTTTCGAACACACCATGGGCACTTTGAATTCCTAGTCATGTCATTCGGCTTATTTAATGCCCCTTCCACCTTCCAGTCAACTATGAATGCCATCTTCTCATCCTTTCTTAGGAGATTTGTGGTAATATTTTTTGATGATATACTGGTTTATAGCCCTTCTGCTGAACTACATTTGACTCATTTGCAGGCTGTCCTTAATAAGCTAAGGGCTCATTCCTTGTTTGCAAAAAAAGAGAAATGTGCATTTGGCCAAACAGAAATTCCTTATTTGGGTCACATTATTAATGGAAAGGGAGTCTCACCAGATCCGGATAAAATCAGGGCCATCATGGAGTGGCCCATCCCTACTAATGTTACTCAAGTTAGGGCCTTTTTGGGCCTATCTGGTTATTATCGTAAGTTCATAAAGGCATATGCCTCTATTGCAGCTCCCTTGTCAGATCTATTATCTAAAAAAGGATTCAATTGGACACCTATGGCTACTGAGGCTTTTAACACTCTTAAACAACTCCTGGTGACTGCTCCTATTTTGAGTATACCAAACTTTTCGGACACTTTCGTGGTGGAAACTGACGCTTCCGGAGTTGGTATTGGGGCAGTTCTATTGCAAGATGAGAAACCAATTGCCTTTTATAGCCGCAAGCTATCCCCAGCCATGCAAAACCAGTCGGTTTATGTACGGGAGATGTTCGCAATAACATCTGCCATTAGTAAATGGCGCCAGTATCTTCTGGGATCACAATTCATCATCAGAACGGATCATAAGAGCCTACATAACCTGATGAACCAGGTTATTCAAACCCCTGAGCAGCAGCAGTTTTTGTCTAAACTACTGGGGTTCAACTACACAATAACATATAAAACGGGAAAGGCCAACGTTGTGGCTGATAGCTTATCAAGACTGCCTGAGGGGAACGTTGCGCAACCGTCACCCCATTACTTGGCCATTTCTGGCCCCATGCTTAACTATACCAAATTATTACAGTCCGAGTACAATTCAGATCCCTATGCTACTATGCTTATAGAGCAATTACAAAAAAGTCCTAATTCTATGCCAGATTGGCATTTTCGCAATGGGTTGCTACTACAACGTTATCGGATCTTTCTGCCTGCAGGTTCGACGTTGATAGCACACGTTCTTCATGACTTCCACGCTTCAGTCCAGGGAGGCCATTCTGGTGTTCAGGCAACCTTCCACCGTATCAACAGCCATTTTACCTGGAAAGGGTTGCGCAAGGATGTTAAAACATACATTCAGAATTGTGAGCTATGTCAAAAACTAAAACCCCCTAACCACCCCCCTATTGGGCTTTTGCAACCACTTCAAATCCCGGATAAGCTATGGGCGCACTTAAGTATGGACTTCATCACTCACTTACCTACATCAGCCGGCCATACTGCTGTTTTGGTGGTGGTTGACCGCTTCTCTAAGGCCGCTCATTTTATTCCCCTTCCTGGTCATTACTCTGCGGCTAAAGTGGCTCAAATATTCTGGGATTTTGTAGGCAAGCTCCATGGCGTACCAGAATCCATTGTTTCTGACCGTGATCCCATCTTCTTGAGTGATTTCTGGCGTTCTCTATTTAAACTGCAAGGTACAAAATTAAATTTCAGTTCCAGTTACCACCCACAATCAGATGGTCAGACAGAAAGGGTGAACAGATGCCTAGAAAATTACCTGAGAGCGTTCTCCCATGCACAACCATGGACTTGGTCAAAAATTTTGAGTCTAGCTGAATATCATTACAATACATCGTTCCATACCTCGACAGGGGTTTCACCCTATCAGGTCATGTTCGGCCGAAAACCTCCTAACTTGGTGGCTTATTGTTTAGGATCTTCCACCAACGAGGCAGTGGACTCCACACTCTCAGAGAGGAGTGACCTCATGGGAACATTGAAGGAAAAATTATTCAGGGCTCAACAGAGTATGAAAGCACAAGCAGATAAGAAACGAAAAGATTGGACTTTTACCTCGGGAGATATGGTTCTGGTTCGGCTGCAACCTTACAGACAGTTTTCTCTCAACCGAAGGTCCTCACACAAACTGGCCTTGCGTTTTTATGGCCCTTTTGAAGTAGAAGAGAAGATCGGTCCTGTCGCCTACCGATTGAAACTCCCAACCACAGCACGCATCCATCCAGTTTTTCATGTATCATTACTTCGACCTTTTCGGTCCGGACAAACCTTCAAGGTTCATCCGCTCCCTATCTCGGAGTCAAACAATCCTCTAGAACACACACCAGGTGCAATAGTAGGCTGTCGACAAATATGACGACGAGGTGCGCTCATCCCTCAGGTTCTGGTGCAGTGGACAGACCTTCCACCAGAGGACTCAACTTGGGAAGATCAAGACTTGATCTTGACATCTGGGATTGACAATGTAAAAGGCAAGGAGTTCTTGACAGAGGATGCTAGGAATCTCTCACATTCGATTTCTATTAAAAGAACTGGTCGTAGTGAAAATAATGCAGGTTTTCAAAGAAATCAAGTAAGAGGAGCAGATGCTACTCTCACACCACTGAACACAGCGGAACTAGGGAAAGTAAATGGAAGAGGGGAACAAAATCCATCTGGAAAGATAATGCTCCAGCCATTTCCTATGAAGACACTTCCACTCCCACCTTCAACGGTTGAGATTTCCCCTCCTATGTCTTCCACATCTGAGCCACACATCTCTGCAAGTGACAGCCAGCTGGCTTCAACCCATCAGCGCCCTTCAACGGTTCAGATTTCACCTCCATTGATTACTAATTCTCTACCGTTTGATTGCCCTATGCAGCTGTCCAACAATTTAATCAATCACGAGGCTTCAAATTGAATGCCACTGACATGCCACTTGCTTTGCCTGTTTCACTTGTGCAGCTCTGCCCAACATTTCCACCAATCACGTGGCTCCAATAAATGCCACTACCGCACTCCCTGCTTCGGAAACACGCCAAGCACTTAATGAACCCAGACTCACTTGAGGACAAGTCTTGTCTTGAGAGAGGGAAATAATGTTATGGGCTCTACTAAGAAGCACGCTAGTAAAAGAATAGTAAGGAAACCAGCCCATTTAGATGATTATGTTTTGGGCTGATTCATAATGGGCTCTTAACTAATAGTTGCAATATCTTTTAATTCACAATGCATTTACTTTACTTGTATTAAACCTTGAGTATAAGTAGCCTACTGGGCCTAGTAATATGGTATGCATTATTCAGGAAATCCCTTTCTCCCTTCTTCTCTTAACCAACTCTCTTATCCTTTTCT
>JAVKPL010005489.1:0-10561 GCA_032173675.1 Gastrolobium villosum | reverse complement strand
CATTACGTACCGGTATTGTAGACATTGATTATGATGCATAACAATAACTTTTTCCGTAATCAATTAAAACAACACTATAATTGTAAATGCAATTCGCGGAAGCATTCAGTTTACTAACATCACTAATCTTTCTTTTTATTCAACTCATTTAAACTCATCAAATTACTTTCATATCTTACCATGTTATAGCCCTTTACATAAGCTACGCGTTGTAACAGCCCGTTACGTACCGGTATTGTTAACATTGATTATGATATTAAGCGCAGTTACAATCACAGTAATTGGGTTAATTAAATTACGGGCAAACTTTTTCCTTTCATCATATTCTCTTTTCATAACCATAACCTTTTCCGTAATCAATTAAAGCAACACTATAATTGTAAATGCCATACGCGGAAGCATCTAGCTTCACAACAACACTAAACTTTTCTTTTTGTTCAACTCATTTTAAACCCATCAACTCATTCTCCTTTCTTACCAAGTTCTAGCCCTTTACGTAAGCTACGCGGGGTTTCAAACCACGAATCATTTGGAGTTCTACCCAACAAGTTATGCCCCTTTCTTTAAGTCAAGAAAAACCTGAATTTTCAAAAATTGCACTGTGGTAATCGATTACCAGTGGGTGGTAATCGATTACCACCTGTCAAAAATGAGGCAGTAGCCAAATTTTGACCTCCTCTGTTCTGGTAATCGATTACCAACTTTGGGTAATCGATTACCTCACATGGTAATCGATTACCAAGCCTCAGTAATCGATTACCAGTGAAGACAGTAGCCAATTTTCGTCCCCTGTTGCATGGTAATCGATTACCATGCTTGGGTAATCGATTACTATGCAGTAAAAGTGACAGATTACAGCATTTTAAGCCCAAGAAGGGTTGTGTAATCCATCCCTAACCTCTTAGTACTCCACACAACACTTAAACATACCATAATTTAGGCTCTAAGCCCCTCAAACATACATTTTCATTCAATTATGTATCATATACAAAGTCCTTAACATAATGGCCATTTTACATCAAATATGGTCCATTTTACAACATATTCCCCAAGACTTCAATTACAATGAATGTGGCAATGGACAAGTCCCATGCTCACTCAAATATACAATATATTCTCATGTCCTACATATACATCATATTGAAGGATCTAACATGTGTTCATGAGCTTACTAAGCATGGCATTTTCAACATGCATAGATTCATGACCTAAGTCTAAAGCATACATCATATGCAAGATGTGTCCCTATCCAATGCTCATCCCATGGTGCCTCCAACATGCACCTCATGCTCCACTCTTCCAGGCTCAACCTGACCTGAAATGATGCCCCACAACACGGGGTGAGATATATAAATATATCTCAGTAAACCAAGGGCCCTGGCGGTTTCTCCACCCCATGGCTCACTCAATGTGCAAATACAACATCATATAATATGCATGTAATACAATATCACCCATCAACTGGAGACAACCCGAGAACGTCCACTCATGGATTCATGTTCAAGGACTCCATCATATAACTCCCGAGACAGTCCTAGCGCCTCTCCCATGGTTGAGAAGACTCCATGGCAATACCCAACCGGAACTCCTCATGAGCCCTATCCGGCGGACGTCCCCGTTTGGATCATCCTGGCGCCGCTCCCAGAGTCGACTCCACGGCAAAACCCGACTGGCATTCTCACAAGGACGAACCCAGCGGATGTCCAAACTCCACACACGTCAACTGGCCAGTGACCAAACAATTTTCACAAAAATCAAGCAATATGCATACAAGCACCCAATCACACAATGTCATAACCACATAATCCAACCACAACCTTCCACTAGGTGTGGTGGAGCACACAAGGGCTAAACCCCAGTTCCAATGGTTACCTCAATACCGAGCCAGTGCTCCAAACGTAAGCTCCAAGCTTACCCGCTTCCAAAGCGTCCAGAAGAGGCAACCTAGATAATCCACAACATGATTATCAATACAATTCCAATGTCAACCATTCGTTTACACAATTAATCATCATTTAAATCACCTAGGCCAAAGGCTATTTTTCCATACCATTTTACTTTAATCTCTTTTATAGGTTAATTTACCAATTACACCATGAATCACACATTCTTTCTTCTCATTCCACTTTACCACACTATACTATCATCCAATTAAACATCATTTTCAATCATTCAACTTTCACTACATCATTTTTATATCATTTTTCCTCCAAACCCCTCTATGGTTCGAATTCCTCAAAGGTTCATTCTACAAGGTTTTCAATTCCATTTTAACACACACACTAATCACATAATCATATTATCAATCTATTCCAATGGTCCATCATTCAATTATCCAATTACACCACATACCAATTTTCATGAAATCTTCACAAATTTTCCTAAGTTAAAATCCAACTTTTTCACCAAAATTTATCATAACATTTCTAGCTTTCATGCATCATTCTAAGGCCTTTTCATCTAATAGCATTTTTCCATTTGGGCTCTCTATCATCACACATCTAAAATCAAAGATTCAAAGCATAATTTCTAGATCTACAAAACCAACCACAAAAGTACCACAAATGTACTCACCATCTAGTGTAGGAACACCACCAAGGCTCCATCAATCCAAAGGAGATCCAAAACTCTCAAAAACTCCAAGAACACCTAAGGGTTCGAATCTGATTTTGCTCAAAAACGCAGCAAGGAGGTTGATTCAAGGCTTCTAAGTGTTACCAATGGATCTAGAAGGTTGTTTACAATAGATTTCAACACCAAAATCAAGCGATTCGGTGAAGAAATGAAGAAATGGGAAGATTGGAGAGAAATGGGGTTTTTGTTTCCACACTTGCAGGGGGCGCACGGGATAAAGAGGAAGGAAGGAGGGAAAGAAAGAAGAAAAAGGGGTGGGGGCCAAGTGACCTCGGTCACACGGGTCCCACACGCGATCTAACTTTCACTCCGATAAAAATTTTGATCATATATTCTTAATCTACATATTTTTCCAGTCCATGACATATTTTTCTTTCCTCAAAATATTGATAAAAATTTCACACTTATCGGTACACTCGTACCGCAGTATTTAACACTTAAAAAAATCACTATTCATCAATTTTTCCCAAATTTGCCTATTCACTCAATTTTCCGTCCTGATTCCATTTCCAGCATTATTTTCGTCATATTAAATCTCTAACTCCATTTTTCATGCCTCGGTTCACGTTTTTGGCAAATTACCATTTTGCCCTTTTAGCCCATTTTGGCCCTAATTCTCGGATTTTCACTAATCCTTCCCTCTTAAACCCATATTTCATCAAATAATTTCACATTTAATTTTCCGAGGTGTTATACGCGTGGTTTCAAACCACGTACCATTTGGAGTTCTACCCACCAAGTTAAGCCCCTTTCATTTAGTCTAGAAAAACCTGAATTTTCAAAAATTACACTGTGGTAATCGATTACCAATGGGTGGTAATCGATTACCACCTGTCAAAAATGAGGCAGTAGCTAAAATTTTGCATCCTCTGTTCTGGTAATCGATTACCAAACTTGGGTAATCGATTACCTCACATGGTAATCGATTACCAAGCCCCAGTAATCGATTACCAGTGGAGACAGTAGCATAAATTCGTCCCCTGTTGCATCGTAATCGATTACCATGCTTGGGTAATCGATTACTATGCAGCAAAAGTGACAGATTACAGCATTTTCAGCCCTAAAAGAGTTGTGTAATCCATCCCTAACACCTTAGTACTCCACACAACACTTAAACATACTCTAATGTAGGCTCTAGGCCATTCCAACATGCATTTTCATATAATCATACATCATTTACAAAGTCTTTAATATGATGGCCATTTTACATCAAATATGGACCATTTTACAACATAATGCCAAGGCTTCAAATACAAGAAATGTGGCAATGGACAAGTCCCATGCTCACTCAAATTATACAATAGATAATAAAGTCATACATATACATCAAATTGAAAGAATTTAACATGTAGTCATGAACATACAAAGGCATGGCATTTTCAACATGCACAAGTTCATGACCTAAGTCTAAAGCATTAAACATTTGCAAGGTGTGTCCCAATCCAATACTCATCACCTTGTGCCTCCAATATGCACCTCATGCTCCACTCTTCCAGGCTCAACCTAACCTGAAATGATGTCCCTAAACGCGGGGTGAGATATACAAATATATCTCAGTAAACCAAGGGCCCTGGAGGCTTCTCCACCCCATGGCTCATTCAATGTGCAACAATGACATTAATGTAAAATGCATGACATACAATATCACCCACCAACTGGAGACAAACCGAGAACATCCACAATTGGATTACGTTCAAGGACTCCATCATATAACTCCCGAGGCAATCCTGGCGCCTCTCCCAAGGTTGAGAAGACTCCAAGGCAAACCCAACCGGAACTCCTCATGAGCCCTATCCGGCGGATGTCCCACGTTTGGCTCATCCTGGTGTCGCTCCCAGAGTCGACCCCACGGCATACCCAACTGGCATTCCGTCACGAAATGATCCAGCGGATGTCCAAACCCAACACACGTCAACTGGCCAGTGACCAAACAATTTCACACATATCATGCAATAAAGCATGACCACACATAATCACACAATGTCCAATGACACAAAATCCAACCACAACCATCCACTAGGTGTGGTGGAGCACACAAGGGACTAAACCCCAGTTCCAAAGGTTACCTCAACACCGAGCCAATGCTCCATACGTAAGCTCCAAGCTTACTCCGCTTCCATAGCGTCCAAGAGTGGCAACCTAAATAATCATCAACATGATTATCAAACCATTTCCAATTCAATCATTTAATCTCAAAGTAATCATTTATTTTACATTCTTCCAATTCCACAACAACATACTAACCTACCATCCCATTAAACACCACTTTATATCATACAATCTCAACTACACAACTTTTACATCATTTTTCCTCCAAACCCCTCTATGGTTCGAATTCTTCAAGGATGGTTCTACAAGGTTTTCAATTCCATTTTAACCCTCATACCAATCATATAATCATATTATCAACCTATACCAATGGTCCATCATTCAATTATTCAATTACACTACATACCAATTTTCATGAAATTTCACAAATTTTCCTAAGTTAAAATATAACTTTTTCACCAAAATTTATCATAGCATTTCTAGCTTACAAGCATCATTCTAAGGCATTTTCATCTAATAGCATTTTTCCATTTGGGCTCTCTATCATCACACATCTAAGATTAAAGATTTAGAGCATAATTTCTAGATCTACAAAATCAACCACAAAGATACCACAAAGATACCATAAATATACTCACCATCTAGTGTATGAACACCACCAAGGCTCCACCAATCCATAGGAAGATCAAAAGCTCCCAAAAACTCCTAGAACCACAATGGTTCGGATCTGTCCCTGTCCAAAAACGCAGCAAGGAGGTGGCTTCAAGGCTTGGGAGTATCACCAATGGCTTTAGAAGGTTGTTTACAATAGATTTCAACACCAAAACCAAGCGATTCGGTGGAGAAACGAAGAAATGGTGGAAATGGGAAGAAATGGGTCTTGTTCTTCAAATGGAAGGAAACTCACGGGAGAAAAGAAGGAAAAGAGGAAGAAGGCGTGGGGAAAAGAGTGGGAAGCTAAGTGACTTCGGTCACACGGGTCCCACACGCGATCTAACTTTAATCCCGATAAAAATTTTGATCATAAATTCTTAATCTACATATTTTTCCAGTCCATGACATATTTTCATTTCCCCAAAATATTGATAAAAATTTCCCACTTATCGGTGCACTCATACCGCAGTATTTAACACTTAAAAATCACTATTCATCAATTTTTCCCAAATTTGCCTATTCACTCAATTTTCCGCCCTGATTCCATTTCCAGCATTATTTTTGTCATATGAAATCTCTAACTCAATTTTTATGCCTCAGAATACACGGCTGGTCAATTACCATTTTGCCCATTTTGGCCATAATTCACGGATTTTCACTAATCCATCAATTTTAATTTCGCAATTTATCAATTAAATTCACATTTGAATTTACGAGGTGTTATATTCACCCCACCTTTTAGGAATTTTGTCCGCAAAATCAACTATGCACATATGCTAACTCAGGATACAGCCGGGGAATCTCAGTCTCCAGTCCCCGAGTAGCTTCATCAGTGTGCGGACATCAAAATAAATATTTACATTTCCATCCTTTGGCTTTTCAGCCACATTTCACAATGGCCTTGCATTTCAAAGGCCCAATGGGAGACTTCAAGTCCTCCCCAATTTCAATCTCAACCGGTGACACCACACGTGAACAACCGGAGCGCACCACGCAGTTGTGCACTTTCTCTGCTTTACCAAGCCAATTGCTTATCACAAGCCAGGCTACCCAACATATATAGCCCAAATTTCTCTTGGCAGGTTTTCCTACCTAATTAACATATCAACCACTATGCCCATAGGATCATAACACATCCTGTTCAATCTGTGCCACACAGGCAACTATTACTTTCTGACACATTACAGCCCCAATTATCCTCCTTTAATTTTTATTTCTATGGAGTATTAACTCTCGTCATCAATTTTTCCACATTTCTTATTCCACATTAAACACTATTATGGAATCTCACAGCCCCTCAGTGCAATTCACCGAGTAATCATCTAGTTCACGCTCACTATACTTTTATTTTATGAGGGGAAATCCCCATTTTTGGCACATAGCCACAACTCGTATATACCCATTTTTCTTTTCTCAGGTTCTTAACCTACAACGTACAATTTCACCTCAGCACTTTATCTTTAACAAGCACCATCTCTGTGCTTAACTTTCAAATCTAACCTTACAGGTTTACCAACTTTCACCAAAACACAATGGCAAATCTCCTTCTCAAGACATTTAACTGGTACTCAATAGACCACACATTACAATTCATACCTTACATCGGTCATTTCAAAGCTTTCAACCACGAATCCACTCATGAATTTCCATATACTAGATCACATTCACAATTTCAACTAACCATCTCAAAACTTGACACATAGTTCATCACTGATTTCTCCCATTAAAGGCAACATGCCTAAGATTTCAACTAACAATTTTCTTTAATTACCATTCCATACTCATGTTATCAATCCCACATGTATTTCATTCTATACGCCTCACCTTCATTATCATTTCATTCAACCAGTATGTATCATCCCAAGGTCACATATCATCTCTCTTTCTCATACCTGTTCCATTATATAGGGATTTTCAACGCCCATTCATCATGCCAAAAGAACTAAATCCATCACTATCATTACTTTCATAATTTCATATCGCTGTTATAGAAGTCTTTCGGACCATTCAAAGTACTACTAGCACACTCAATCATATATCTTGGTTCCTAGCCAAGAACAACATCAACATTGTGTATTTTCAACACAACCCTCACTATAATTTGCATCTATACCACTCCATCAGTAACTCGACCACCAGGGTAGAGGTATCAACCTTTTATTTCACCAAATTCCATTCTATTTAACAACTAGTATCACACCACCTTACTTAACTACATCACAATTAATCACTTATTAAAACCATTGACCACGAACATAGCTTAACATATCACCATCACAAGCCTTCCCAGAAGACCTTGACTCACTCCATCAATACTAATCAATTTTTTTCCATTCCCTTCACATAGGGTGATAATCCAACGATTCATTTCACAATTCCCGTAAAACCATAATTCCATACTACCACACTTGGTATACACTCATGCACATCTCCGAGTGCTCAATTTTTATAATTCTAACTACCATCTCATGGCACCTCACACATTTCATCATGTTAGGCATATTACTGTTCACTTAAGTTATCCAAAATTCACCTCTTGCGTTCCTCACAAGATACAATCCTCTAATGCAATGGGTAAGAACATCCTTAGGTTTAACCCCTCGAGCTCTTGCTGTCCTAAGGGCCCCAGGTGCAATGCCCCACCAATCAGAGAATCTGTCCTTATAATTCACGCAAGAAGAGGTAACATGCCAACGGCTGTACTAACAGTCCCACTAACACGAGGTTCTACCTCACACCACATTACTTATACAAAATAATAATAATCTCCGGGAACATAATCCATACGGAGATAGCCATATACTCCGGGCACATAAGCCACACAGAGATAAACACGTTCACATCACATCCATATATAATAGCAAAAGAGTTTTATATAGGTACATAATGGTATACTAGTTATATCTTACTTTTGCACCATGCACTATGACCTTCCAAATATGGTTCCTTCCTTAATAGTCTACTCATTTAACTTGACTAGTCATTAGCCTTTGTCCACAACATAATCATCACCACATGATTCTAACATCTTTCTCACACTTTGGCACATAATTTTCAATTCTTAACAGTACCCATGCTCGGTACCATTCTAATCCATCGTCCATCTTGACTCATAGCAACTATGCTCAACACAGTGGAGGATCCACTTCATTAAAACAACATTACTTTTTTTCTCTCAATATTTCACTATGACACCAAGAGTGCCCTCACTTAACAGTCCATGCATTCTGCGCATCCGGACCACCAGATACTTTTCAATTTCGAGCAATGCTCGCCTGGGACTTCCAAGAGCAACACCTCTTAGGATTCAATCCACAAGGGAAACCCAGGACAATCTTAATTGTCACATTATTAACAGCATGTGTGCCATGGTATAACTTGCACACCGGGACTCCATCATGAATCCCATACCAAATTGAGCATCCAATGACACTCCAAAGAGACAATCTCTTCAAACATTTCCCATCATAGGGAATTTCCATTGCATAATTTTTCTTTCACCAAAAAAATTTTTTTTTTTTAATTCATTACAACACAGATATACATATAGGCATCCCGGCCTTCACAAAACATATATATACATATTGATATATATACTGGCACTTAGCCAACACGGGATCATTATCCCCATATAATTAATACACCACTCTCAGTTATACTTTCTCACCTCACATTTGTTAAGTCCAACCATCATTATATTATGGACCTTCATACTTTCAATCAAGTTCTTCCAATGCCACCCATGGTATAACACCTCGGAAAATTAAATGCGAAATTATGTGATAGAATATGGGTTTAAGAGGGAAGGTTTAGTGAAAATCAGAGAAATTGTGGCCAAAAAGGGCAAAAGGGCAAAATGGTAATTTGTCAAAGAACGTAAACCGAGGCATGAAAAATGGAGTTAGAGATTTAATATGACAAAAATAATGCTGGAAATGGAATCAGGGCGGAAAATTGAGTGAATAGGCAAATTTGGGAAAAATTGATGAATAGTGATTTTTTTAGTGTTAAATACTGCGGTACGAGTGTACCGATAAGTGTGAAATTTTTATCAATATTTTGAGGAAAGAAAAATATGTCATGGACTGGAAAAATATGTAGATTAAGAATATATGATCAGAATTTTTATCGGAGTGAAAGTTAGATCGCGTGTGGGACCCGTGTGACCGAAGTCACTTGGCCCCCACCCCTTTTTCTTCTTTCTTTCCTCCGCTTCTTCTCCTTCATGCGCGCCCTTCCCCTGCAAAATGAACCCCAAAACCCCATTTCTCTCTTTTCTCACCAATTCTTCATTTCTCCACCAAATCACTTGATTTTGGTGTTGAAATCTATTGTAAACGACCTTCCAAAGCCATTGGTAACACTTAGAAGCCATGAAATCATCTCCTTGGGGCGAAAATGGACAAACTCAGATCCGACCACTTTTGTGTTCTTGGAGTTTTTGGAGTTTTTGGATCTCTTTTGGATTGATGGAGCCTTGGTGGTGTTCCTACACTTGATGGTGAGTATATTTGTGGTATCTTTATGGTTGGATTCATAGATCTAGGAATTTATGCTTTAAACCTTTGATTTTAGATGTGTGATGATAGAGAGCTCAAATGGAAAAATGCTATTAGATGAAAATGCCTTAGAATGATGCATGAAAGCTAGAAATGCTATGATAAATTTTGGTGAAAAAGTTAGGTTTTTAACTTAGGAAAAATTTGTGGAAATTTCATGAAAATGGCTAAGTGGTGAAATTGAATAATTGAATGATGGACCATTGGTATAGGTTGATAATGTGATTATATGATTAGTGTGTGTGTTAAAATGGAAGTGAAAACCTTGTAGAACCAACTTTTAAGGAATTCGAACCATAGAGTGGTTTGGAGGAAAAATGATGTAAAGGTTGTGAATTTGATGGAACATGATATAAAATGATGTTTAAATGGATGATGGTATAGTGTGATATAGTGGAATGAGAAGCAAGAATGTGTGATTCATGATATAATTGGTAATTTGATCTAAAGAGATTGAAGTAAAATGAATGATTATTTGAGATTTAATGTTTGATTTGGAATTGGATTGATAATCATGTTGTGGATTATCTAGGTTGCCTCTTGTGGACGCTTTGGAAGCGGGTAAGCTTGGAGCTTACGTTTGGAGCATGGGCTCGGTATTGAGGTAACCATTGGAACTGGGGTTTAGCCCTTGAACAAGATGATGGAGCCCGAAGCAAGAACAT
>JAVKPL010005488.1:0-105175 GCA_032173675.1 Gastrolobium villosum | reverse complement strand
CTAGTCCAAGCTAAGGAGCCTTCTGATTTGGAAAGGTTAGTTGGACAAATGGCCCAACACTCCAATGCCTTCATGGAAGAGACTAGGGCCACCACTAAAAACATGAATGCTTCTATCAGGAATTTAGAGAATCAAGTTGGCCAGCTGGCTAAGCAAGTTGCTGATAAAAATCCAGGCACTTCCTCTAGTAACACATTTAAAAATTCCAAGGAGGATTATATGTTTATCACAACTAGAAGTGGTAAGGTGGTAGGAGCTCCAGAAAAGCTTAAGGTGGTGGAGGAGCCAGAAAAAGAAGAGGAGATTCCTTCTAATGTCCAAACACCTATTCAGAAAGGTGAAGAAAAAGAGCCTCTTATTGTTGTTAAAAGAAGAGGTTCTGAGCTCAAACCTGAATATGTAAGGGCTATGGCACCATATCCTGAAAGATTCAAACAGGATGATCAGAAAAAGCATTATGGCAGGTTCTTGGACCTTTTCAAAAAGCTTCATATTAATATTCCATTTGCTGAAGCTTTGGTCAATATGCCAAATTATGCTAAATTTATGAAAGATCTTTTGTCAAGGAAGCACAAGTTACAAGAGTGCCAAACTGTAGCACTTACTGAGGAGTGCTTAACTGCTCACCCTTACAAGAAAATATCCTCCTAAGCTTCGTGATCCCGGAAGCTTCAACATTCCCATTGAAATTGGTAATACAAAAATCAGAAGGGCACTATGTGATCTTGGGGCGAGCATTAATTTGATGCCTCTTTCTATTTGCAAATCTTTGGGGATCACGGAACTAAAACCCACTATGGTTTCTCTTCAACTTGCTGATAGATCTTTAAGGAAACCTAGTGGAATCATTGAGGATGTTCTTGTGAAGGTGGACAATTTCATCTTTCCTGCTGATTTTGTGGTACTTGATATGGTGGAAGAAAAAGAGATGCCTCTTCTTTTGGGAAGGCCTCTCTCTAGCTACATCTCGTGCATTGATTGATGTTGAAAACGGGAAGCTTGAGCTAAGAATGAATGATGAGGCCGTTACCATCAACGTCTTTGACTCAATAAAATATTCTTCTCCCAAAGATGATTGTTTTAATCTTGATGTTTTAAAGAAAGAAGAGACAAAGAAGATAGTGCCTCAAAAGTTGAATTGAAGGAGCCTCCTCAAACTCTAAAAGATATCTTCTGGGGTAATAAGGAGGCGGTGATTGAAGCACTGAAGGAACGAGAGACTGATTTGAAGGATAAAGATCATTCTTCCCATACCCACAAAATTCTCAATGAGGATGATGATAAACATGGGAGGAAACCCCAAAGGAGACGTACTCCTACAAAGAAGAAGGTAAGAAGAAAGGAAGTAGTGAAATTCTTTGATACAAGTTGGAAGAGATACCGGGAGCTGAAATTTGACAAGAGACACCGAGACTCTATCTCTCGGAAAAATCAAAGTTTCAAAGAATTCTTAACATGGATCCATGGTTTGGATCAAATCTGGGAATGGTGGTCCCATACACCAAGGCAACCAGTACCACCAGACCCTTCATTTGCTGAGTCATCCCACACTGCTGAGGGGGATGACATGGAGGCTGATCTTATCTCCTTGCTGATGGAGATCTTGTATATTAGTTTATTTTTCTGTTTCGTATTTTTAAGTTATTTTGTGTTGGTATATTTTTCTCTGATGTTTTAATGTGTGCATTATAGTTTCTTCTATATGCCACTATTTGTTCTATTGTGCAGGATTTTCTTCCTTCTTGGGGTTTAATTATTGCTGAGGACAGCAATGCTCTAAATCTGGGAATGGTTGGCTTGCACCTTAGAACTGCAATTCTTCTATCAGGGGAGATATTCTAACTCTTTTAATTTTCTTAGTTATTTTGTGTGCTATAAAAAAAAATGGTGTGTTTTGAACAAATCCCAGGTTTAAATGTGCTCATCTTTTTAATGTACATGATTAAATTCTTGGAATATATTGTATGACTTTCTGACATAACATTGCATAGGCATAATTAGATTGCATGATTGCTCGGTTGTCTGAATTAAGATTGTGAATTCTGATAATGTCTGGAGTCAATTTTCTTGAGTCTACATTGATACCATAGCTGTGAGGTTTTGAGCCTAAACACTGAAATTTTTGTTGAAAGGCCTCACTGTTGTAATACTCTAGAACTTGATTTGTTTCTCTGTAATGCATGCATTGATTGATATGATAAAGACATTTTGTTCTTATTAGCTATTGGCCAAAATAGCCCACCTGTATGAAATTTTCCCTTGCTAGCCCTTTTGAGCCTGAATTGATTTATTGTAAAATGACCTGTGGCCTGATTAATGGCTTAGCCAATATCCATATAACTTACCTTGGTTGAGATTGAATCACTGAAAGTGTTGGAAATAAAGTAAAGAAAGTGAGGTAAGCTCCACAATGGTCAAGTAAAAAAAAAAAAAAAAAAAAAGAGAAAGGGCAAAATGAAAAAGAGAAAAAGAAAAGAAAGAAAGAAAAAGGAAAAGAGTAAAAGGTGGCAGGAAGGAATGAATTCCCGGAATTCTGTGGGAATGTTAGTGGAGCAAAACAATTGAGTTGAAATTGTTAAAAATGAAATAATATCAGTTTTCAATCTATTGGTTGTTTGAGCTACTATCCAAATTTTCCTACCTATTACCCCAGCCAAAGTTACAACCTGTGAAGTCCTTTTGATCAATTAATGCATGTGTTTGATTCTTCAATTTCAAGAATTTTGTAGAATATAATCAAGCATATGGTAGTGTTATAGCTTTGAGTAATTGAGTGCTCATGATACCCTTAAACACTGAGTGTTGAGTGAACATTATTTATCTGTGTGAGGGATAATCAATGTAGACTTATATATTTAAGAAGCTGATGGCATTATTAGAAGTTCATGATATTGAGTCAGGCATTCATGGCATATTGAGTCTGAGAGTGACTATGATTGTTATGTTAGATTAAGTGAATATTTCCTGGATTAAGTCTTTTACATTGCTGGGGACAGCAACGTTTAAATCTGGGAATGGTTTGATGTGCCTCTGGCAAGTGTGATTTTTCTGTGATAAAATTGACGAGAATTGAGTCATAAAGAGAGCAAATTAAATACATATTTGCTAATTATATTGATTCTTTGAATGTCAATAATATTCACCTTTTAATTGTATTTTTACAGGGAAAATAAATGAAGAATTATAAAAAAAAAACCTGTTAATGCAATTTTCCACGGTTATAGCACACTATGAGTTCCAAGCATGGCGCGGGTCAGCACCAAATTGGCACAAAAACCGCACCAGATTACGAACTTTGCAGCGAGGACATCAAAGTGGCGCGAGGTAGCAACAAAGTGGCGCTCCTCAGCGCAACAAGACAGAACCTTGGCGCAATCTAGCGCCATTTACGAAAGAAAGTGGCGCTTCTCAGCGCAATAACACAGAAGATTGGCGCAAGGGAGCGCCAAATTACAAAGGAAATGGCGCAAGCTAGCGCCGTAAGTCAGTGCACTGGCGCTAGCTAGCGCCTAAAAGGGAAGGAAGTTGGCGCTAGTTAGCGCCAATGAATAGTGAAAGTGGCGCTAACTAGCGCCATTTGTGTGCAAAAGTGGCGCCAACCAGCGCCAATAGGAAAGTGGCGCAAACGTGCGCCAATTCGGCGCCAACCAGCGCGGGTTTGCGGGAACAGATCTCCGTCTTTTCTGAGGGCATTTTTGGAAGGAGAAGAGAATATTATAAATGTGACATTTGCTGAATTAGGTCAGCAGACTTGGAGATCTGGAAAAAAAGGAAAAAAACACAGATACAGGGTTCAAATGCAGATCTGGACCGGGAGAAGAAAGGGGAGCTGTGGAGTTCTTCGCGTTCTTCGTTCTTCATCTTCTTCTTCTTTTTCTTTCTCTTTTATTTTTAGTTTATGTTGAATTTTAGATCAGCGATCAGTATGTTGATCGGCTAGATCTTTTTATTGTAGTCAGGGTCACGATCCATATGTGAACCCTTGATATGAAGGATTGATTTATGGTTCTTAATTTATATAATTATCTTTATCTTTACTCTGTGCGAGTTTTATATTCCCTTTGTTAGAGTTGATCAATCTAATAGTTGGGGATATTCTGAGGATCAAAATCCTAGATAGGAATATTGGGGTTTTGATCTCGAAAGGGGGTAAGATAACAACCTGTATGCGTGCTAGGAATAGACGTGTATACGATTGCAGATGCTTAAATTATCGCGCACATTGTTTGATCCCATGAGAAACATTGCAAGGAATTGGGGTTTCTCATGGGATTAAAGGGTTAACCTTGCAAGGAATTGAGGGTTAACTATTAACTCTTTTTAGAGGATAATTTATCTGAGTGATTATATAAATAATTATTGTAAATCAATCTGGAGTAAAAAGCGGGGATCATTTGGTGAATGAATCATGGCTACAATGCTTTTCTCATATTCTTTACAAAACAATTTTTATTTTTTATTGTTTTATTTCTCAAAACAAAAATACAAAAATAAGTCTTTTATTTTCAGATTTGAATTTCCATCAATTTGACAATATTTGTCACAACCCTATTTGAATTTTTCCATTCTTTGAGAAAGAGTTTAATTGATATTAGAGCCCAATCCCTGTGGAGACGAACTTTACTTATCATTTTATTACTTGTGCGATCGGTATACTTACCGGAGAGTATCAAGCAGTAAGTTTAGATAATTACGACTTAATCAATTAATAGACTTCACTTTTTATAATGGTCCTGTATTTTTGTACATCTTATACTGGTCAAAGTCATCAACTTTTAATCTTAATTTTAAATAAATGAAAAAAAAAACTTTGATTAGGATACATTCAGTTTATTATTTCCCATGTACGAGATTAAATTATTTTTTATTTATATAAAAATATATAAGGTCTTTTTCTCTTCACATGACCCTATATAAATTCAATATATTTTTTGGGAAAGTTATATTTATAAATTTTTTATTTATAAACTCTTACAAACTACATTATATTTGACCGGTGATACACTTTTAAGTAGAGTATTATCGATCAGACATAATATAATTTATAAGTTTGTCAAATTTTTTTAGGGAAAAAAGATTCCGATGTTACTTTAGACAACTTTGTCTAATGTTCATCGAAACGACGTCGTTTTGAAGTTGAAAAATTAAAAATTAAAATGATAAAGACTATTAATAATCCTGAAATAAATTAAAATTACAAAAACACCATGATTTCCATTCTATACTTTTATATGTTTATAATTTGAGAAATAATACTCTTACATGATAGGAAAACGAAACTCTCTCCTACACTCATATCCATAATTGAGCTAATTTGATTTTTTTTCCCTCTCTCCTAATGGATTCCACATTGAATGTGTAGGAATGATTAATATTGCCCTTATAATTTATTCCTACATGAGTAACATGATATCCTAAAATAGTGGTCTTCTTAGCTTTGTCGTCTTGTGCTTGTAAGCCTTGGATATCTACGGTGGATTTTATTTCTCCAAAAACAATGACCAGCTACCCGCAGACAGAATCGCTTTCATTTGTTTGTTCATTTCCTAACATAAAATACCAAAAAATTTATAAATATCGGTAAATATTCTGAATTGATAATAAAAACTAATAAAATATAACACAATAATGAATGTGTACGGAACAAAAATAATAAAGCTACATACCTAAATAAACATCTTAGCCTTATCCTACAAAACAAACATTGCGTAGGCTAGTTAAATAAAAGGCCAACACCTACGTTGCAACCTTGGCTGCCTTGCGCTTTGCAAAAGGTGAGTAAAAATAAAAATAAAAATTTATTAGTTTTTTTTTTTTTTTTTTAGTATTCATCAATTATTAGCTTTAAGTTATCACAGATTCACAATAAGGTAAAATGTTTAGTTTTTTTGTTTATTTTTTCACAATAAAACACGTGTTTGGTTGAGTTTAATTTAAAGAAATAATCATTTTTTAAATTCTATGAAAACATTTAAAAAAATAATTATTTTCTTATGTTTAATTTGAACTAAAAAATGAACAGAAATATTTTGGAATAATGTTAAATGTCAATTGAGACCTCACATCCCACATCAGCTTAAAAGAAATTAATTTTCATAAGTATTAATCAATAGTTAAAATGTGAGGAGTGGATTTTTTCATATCTATTTATCGACAAATACAATTGGAACCCATTTATTCAATATGTGAAGAGTGATAAACACAAAATATTTACAAAAATTTTAACATAAAAAAAATTCATTTTCCATCATATATAGATCACGTCTCTCTCTCTCTGTTTTTTTTTTTTTTTTTGGTAATCAGATCACGTCTCTGTTTTTTTTTTTTTTTGGTAAGCCGATCACGTCTCTTTAATTTCAATCTTTTTAATACAAATCTTGAGAGAATTTCACTATAAAAGTTAATTCGTAAGATAAAATAGTCCAAAGTGTATTTAAACCCCACATCAAACTATTATATTTCTAATGTAAAACTCAAGTCTTATACATTATAATTGGATCATAATATGATTAATTTATGATTGATGCATATGGAGAAAACATGGGGCATAGTATTCATATTTCACATTAAAAGGTCACACTAGCTAATATTTACCAAAAAAAAGTCACACTAATAAAAAATTATCAAATTTCAGTATATTTTTTTATTTCTTATTTAAAATTTTGATTGAATATTACTGAATTTGTACACCCTCTGCAAAAGTTTTAATTATTTAATTGTAATACCATTATCTATTTTTAATTGTAATATCATAATTATTTAAAAGTTCTAATTGTATACATACACCCTTTAAACTTTAGACATTCTTCAAAAATAATCCATTATCTATTTTTAATTTTTAAATAATCGAAATCAAGGATTCTTCTTTTATTAATGTCGTTGATTTCTCAACTTCAAAATCATGATTTAAATAGAAATTACACGAAATGATTGTTTACTCAAATTATGTTGAGTTTTTTTAAAAAAAATAAATAAATAACCTATATGTCTGTGTAATATTTGTATTTAAAAATCAGTGTGAAGAGTTTTTTAATTTTTACTATCACATTACTTATAAACAAAATTTAAGATGTCAGAAACATTAATTTATTTTTGGAAAAGTGTGTACCATTTTAAAGGATATAAAATTATGTCATTCTAAGCGAGAAAAAGAGATAAATCATTAGAAAAAGAATGAAGGAAAAAAAATTAAAAAATAGGATAAAGGATCACTTTGGTCAATGAAATTAAGTTATCTCCGGTGAGCCCAAAACGACATCGTTTTGGGGCGGAAATCAAGGTATTTTTGTAATTGTAATATATTATAGGGTTACATTAGTCTTTACCATTATAATTTTTTAATCTTGTAATCAAATCAATATCATTTTGAATTCACTGTACATAATTTTATCTCTAATGAATGGAGAAATACTTTTCCCTTAGGGGACGTTTGGTTCAAGAGAAATTTTATGAATATTAGAGAAATGTAATTGATTTAAACTTTATTTAATTATAAAACTATGGTTTTCTGAAATAGAAAAAGTTGATTTGCACCTGAAGAGTCGTTTGGTGAAGTGAGAATCTCTCAAACGTAGTCATGGAAACCTGTGTTATTTTAGTTATTTTTCTTTAGAAAATTAGATGCATCTAAAGTGAGGAATCTGTTAGTGGTCATTAATGAGTTTAGAGTTTCTATGAAGTAGTCTTTATTGTGTTTAGTTTTCCTAAGTTAGTTATCAGTTTCTGCTAATGCTTTTAAATAGCACCATGTAAACCATTGAAAAGTGGCTTGGCAATATACAGATATAGAAAGAGGTATATTCAGAGACTTGTTTTGTGTGTTTGAGTGTTTGTGAGAAACACCATTAGAGGACCTGTGAATTACAAATTGGTATCAGAGCTTGAGCCAATGGAAAATATGAGTAATAGTCTGCCAGTGCCCCGCCTGACAAAGGTGAACTATGAAAACTGGAGTATCCAAATGAAGGCCCTTCTACGAGCTTATGACAGTTGGGGGTTGGTGCAAAATGGGTTCGTAGAACCTGATACAACGGAAGGATATTCAGCAAATCAACTCAAGCAATTGAGTGTGTCGAGATCAAAGGATGCAGCGGCACTATTTATGATGTTTCAAGCCGTTGAAGGAAGCGGTGGTCTTGAAAAAATTGGAGATGCGACGACGGCAAAGGAAGCCTGGGATATATTGGAGACAACTTACAAAGGTGCGGACCGTGTAAAGCAGGTCCGACTTCAAACTCTAAGAGGAGAGTTGGAGGGGTTGAAGATGAAGGAAACCGAAGGAGTGTCGGACTTCATCATCCGGGTTCAAACCGTGGTGAACCAGTTGAAACGAAATGGAGAGGTGCTGACCGACTCCAGAATCGTTGAAAAAATTCTAAGGTCGTTGACAGACGATTTCGAGAACGTGGTATGTGCAATTGAAGAGTCTAAGGACTTAGCTACGCTTTCTGTTGAAGAGCTAGCAGGTTCCCTTGAGGCACATGAACAGCGCAAGAAAAAGAAGAAAGAAGAGACACTGGAGCAAGCACTTCAGTCAAAAGCAAATATCAAGGATGAAAAGGCACTCTACTCTCAGAATGTCCGAGGTAGAGGTCGTGGTCGTGGACGTGGACGTGGACGTGGAAATGGCCGAGAAGGTCGTGGCCGAGGTCAGGAAGTGAAACACGAAGAAAGAGCTGAGACGAGTCAGCAAAATTGGAGAGGTAGAGGACGTGGTCGAGGTGGAAGAGGCCAATGGACAAACCAATCAAACGTGGAATGTTACAAATGTGGAAAGTATGGACATTATTCAAGAGATTGCAACTCGGACAAGTGTTATAACTGTGGCCGAGTTGGGCATTTCGCTAAGGACTGCCGAGATGAAAGAAGAATTGATGAAGCTTCAAACTTCACTGCAGAAGGAGAAATGAAAGATGGAGTTCTGATGTTAGCTCATGGTGAAACTAGCTCGAAGGTTGAGTCGGAGTGGTACCTGGATACTGGTGCCAGTAATCACATGTGTGGTTACAAACATTTGTTCAAAGAATTGAGAACGGTGGAAGCTGGACATGTCTCTTTTGGAGACGCATCCAAAATTGATGTAAAAGGCCGAGGTACAATCTGTTTCTTGCAAAGAGATGGACGAATTGGTACAATTCGGGACGTATATTACGTGCCTGAGCTCAAAAGCAATATTCTGAGCATTGGACAATTGATGGAGAAAGGCTACTCGGTTCTAATGACAGACCGAGTTCTGTTGCTGAAAGACAAACAAGGGCGTCTGATAGCCCGAGTTCAGATGGAGAAAAATAGAATGTACAAACTGAATCTGAGGAGTATGGAGGTCGGCTGTCTGCAAGCCGAGGTAGACGATAAAATGTCATTGTGGCATCGACGGTTTGGACACCTTCATTATGGTGGTCTGACCGAGATGATAAAGAAAAATATGGTGGTGGGACTGCCAAAGCTTAACTCTGAAGGAAATTTTTGTGAAGACTGCGTATTGGGAAAACATGCGAGGAGCCCATTCCAGAGGATGGCGAGATACCGAGCTAGGCAGCCTCTGGAATTAATTCATACCGACCTGTGTGGACCAATTACTCCAGGGTCATTCAGTGGCAAGAAGTATTTTGTCACGTTTATTGATGACTTTAGTCGGAAGACTTGGGTGTATTTTCTGAAAGAAAAATCCGAGGTGCTAGAGGCATTTAGGAACTTTAAAGTAATGATAGAAAATGGTACTGGGAGGTACATCAAGTCGGTCCGTTCAGACCGAGGTGGGGAGTACGTGTCAACAGCTTTCAAGAAATACTGTGAAGAACATGGGATAAGGCGGTTCCTGACCGCACCGTACTCGCCCCAGCAGAATGGAGTAGCTGAAAGAAAGAACCGGACTATCCTGGATATGGTCCGATCTATGTTAAAAACGAAAAACATGCCAAAAGAGTTCTGGGGAGAAGCTGTACAATGTGCAGTGTATGTGCAGAACAGATGTGCACATTCAAATTTGAATGACAAGACTCCACAAGAAGCATGGAGCGGATTGAAGCCCTCAGTGGGTCATTTTAGAGTCTTTGGGAGTGTTGCTTATGCACACATACCGGATCAGTTGAGGACAAAACTAGATGATAAGAGTAAGAAATTTGTGTTTATTGGTTATGATGAGAAGACGAAGGGATACAAGTTGTTGGATCCCGTTAGTAAAAAGGTGCTGGTTAGCCGAGATGTGAAAGTGAATGAAGAAGATGCTTGGGACTGGAACAGTCCATCTGGGGACAATGTGGATCCCGGAAATAGATCAATTGAGGTCAAACAACCTTCGACCTATATCCCTGCAAATCCTGAAGTTTCTGATGGTGAAGAAGAGTTGAGACAACCAAGGATGAGGAGTCTACAAGATTTGTATGATTCCACCAGTGAAGCACACCTGGTATGTTTGTTAGCAGACTCTGAGGAAGTGAGTTTTGAAGAAGCAATTCGAAATGTGAAGTGGCAATCAGCCATGGAAGAGGAAATTAAAGCAATAGAAAAGAACAAGACGTGGGAGTTAGCCGAGCTACCCAAAGGAAGTCGGCCCATTGGTGTGAAATGGGTGTATAAAAGGAAAATGAATGCTAAGGGGGAGATCGAAAGATATAAAGCCCGGCTAGTGGCGAAAGGGTATAGACAAAAGGCCGGCATTGACTATGACGAGGTGTTCGCACCCGTAGCAAGAATGGAGACTATCAGGCTGTTAATTTCTCAAGCAGCCCAGTTCGGATGGCCGATCTATCAGATGGATGTGAAGTCGGCATTCTTAAATGGAGTACTCGAAGAGGAGGTGTATTTGGAACAACCTCCGGGATTCATGAAAGCAGGACAAGAAAGAAAAGTGTTGAGACTGAAGAAAGCTCTGTATGGGTTGAAGCAGGCCCCAAGAGCCTGGAACACAAGAATTGACAATTACTTCAAGAAAGATGGATTTGAACAATGTCCGTATGAACATGCACTCTATGTGAAGAAAAAGGGAAGTAAAATTCTACTTGTTGCTCTATATGTTGATGATCTGATTTTCTTGGGTAATGATGAAGAGATGATTCAAGATTTTAAGAATAAAATGACGAAGGAGTTCGAGATGACGGATCTCGGTCTAATGAAATATTTTCTTGGTTTGGAGGTCAGACAAGACAAATCTGGGATTTTCGTTTCTCAGGAAGCCTATGCAAAAGGAATTTTAGAGAAGTTTAAAATGAGTAATTGCAACCCGGTTTCAACTCCTATGGAACCCGGTGTTAAACTTTCAAGATATGATGGAGGTGAAAAGGTAGATCCGAGTGTTTATCGAAGTTTAGTTGGAAGTCTGAGGTACTTGACGTGTACGAGACCGGATCTGTGTCTGAGTGTTGGAATAATAAGCCGATTTATGGAAGAGCCGAGCTATACTCATTGGAAGGCGGCAAAGAGAATTTTAAGATATGTTCATGGAACAATCTCACAAGGACTTCATTACTCGAAGTCGGATAAGTACAAACTGACAGGATATTCGGATAGTGATTGGTGCGGAGATGTTGATGACAGGAAGAGCACGGCTGGCTATGTATTTTTCATGGGAAACACGGCATTCACGTGGGTGTCAAAGAAGGAACCTATTGTGACTTTATCTACATGCGAAGCCGAGTATGTTGCTGCTTCCTGGTGTGTTTGTCATGCAATTTGGCTGAGAAATTTATTGAGCAAGTTGGAGCAAGAGCAAGTCGGTTCAACTGAAATCCGAGTTGACAACAAATCTGCGATCGAGTTAGCAAAGAACCCGGTCAACCATGAAAGAAGTAAGCATATTGATGTCAGGTTTCATTTCATCCGAGATCAAGTCAAAGAAGGAAAGGTGGAGCTCACTCATGTTGCAAGCCGAGATCAAGTTGGAGATATTTTCACAAAGCCCCTGCCGACATTGTTGTTTGAGAATTGCAAGAAGAAGATGGGAATGAAGGACGGTAGAGATATTAAAGTTTAAGGGGGAGTTTTGTTGGTTTAAACTTTATTTAATTAGAAAATATAAAAAAATGAAGAGTCGTTTGGTGAAGGGGTGCGTCCTTAGGAATCTGTTAGTGGTCATTAATGAGTTTAGAGTTTCTATGAAGTAGTCTTTATTGTGTTTAGTTTTCCTAAGTTAGTTATCAGTTTCTGCTAATGCTTTTAAATAGCACCATGTAAACCATTGTAAAGTGGCTTGGCAATATACAGATATAGAAAGAGGTATATTCAGAGACTTGTTTTGTGTGTTTGAGTGTTTGTGAGAAACACCATTAGAGGACCTGTGATTATACAATTACAAGTACCCTGGGTTATGATTTTCTCCGCCAGACTCTTTAGTGACCTCAAACCCTATATATACACACCAGGTTCACCATTTTCTATGTACAAAAACCAGATAGAGGAAATAGCAGTAGATACTATAAAAAGACACACAGAGAGAGATGAGAGAGAGAGAGTATTTAGACTGTAGTGTCACCAGTCAAATAGAGAACAGTGCAAAACAGTCGAGTGAAGTGACTGGCACAAAAGAAGACTGAAAGACTTAAAGGGGTAACAGTAACCCCACTTCTCCACCTCTAGTCTCATATTTCTTTCTCTCTTCATGAACAGTACTTATACAGTACAAGGAGGTTGGATTTTATGTGTGTGTTTGTGTGAGATAAGGGTCTCTTTCAGTTTCAGAAAAAGGGTTATCCTAAGGAAAAAAAAAAAAGAAGAAAGAAAGAAAAAAAAGACACCCTAGTTCTGATTTTCTACATCTGAATTATATAAGTTGCAAAAATCATCTTTTTGAGAAAAAATTTCCCTTGTGGGAAAAAGGAAAAAAAAAGTTATTTTTTTTTTTTTTTTTTTGGGAAATAGTGCTTTGCCAGATTTGTGTGGATATGAATGAGATCTCAATTGCTTTCCCTTCTCTGACTCTCATGAAGACATTGACTACTCTTCTCTTCTCTCTGCTCATCCTTTAAACAGTGATACTCTTCCGTGATTTCTGCTTCTTACCCTTAATAGCTCTTTCCTCTTTCCTCTTTCCTCTTTCCTTTTGTTTTTATAATTTTTTTTTTCTTGTACTGTTTCTTGTTTGGTTTAACATAGTGACATCTATAACTTAGTGATATGCCTTGTTGGTTTTGTTTTTGTATCTTGTTTTTGTTCAACAGGGCTTCTGATGTGTTCCTTTGGTTGAAGTTTTTTGATTTTAGGTTCGCTTTGTGGAACTTTATGAGAACGGTGAAGCAGTAAGTTCAAGATGTAGTTATTTTGATTTAGATTCTTGTTAATTGCATTGTGTTACGTTAACATGTTGACCCTTTTGATTTTTATGCTTGTCAATATCACATTACACCCGTGATTTGATCAGAAAAATCATTTTTTCTTTTGAGGTCATGATCATGCTCCTTATATGCAGTTTATTGATGTATTGTGCATGATAATCAAAGGGTTAAAAACAAGGGCATGCTATTCTATTTTAATGAAAGAAAGTTGTTTTCTGGGAAAATCTTGTATTTTCTCCAGTGCTGTTCTTAGGTAATTTTAAGACCTAGGGTTAGGGTTCTTGGAAGAATTTGTTTTTCCAATATTTTAGAAGTAAATTACACTATAGTTGTTAAATAATGACAGTTTTGGCCAAAATATGTTACTTTCCTTATCAGTTGGCATATTAAGGATTACAGTAAAATTGTAATACTTCATTGATCAACGTTGTGAAATGGGAAGAATTTGAGTGCTTTGCTGTCCTTCTCCAGAGAAGTATCAGGTTTGTTTCTTACGTATGAGATTAAGTGTCACATGCCATTGATTTAATTCAAATATATCTGCATATCAGATTTTCATAGTGTTTACAAGTTGAAGGGCCCTAAAACTTGAATTATTGCTAATGATTCTATGTAATCCCTTAAAATCAGGGAGTTCTAATTGGTGTTGTCCTTAATTTTCCTCTATTGAATTTCATAAATTTACCTCTGATAGACTATGAAATCAGACTATGTTTTGTAATTATTTTTGTTTGCCCCATTTTTACATGTTATTGATTAAATTAATTGCTTGCAGCTTTTCATGAATGAAATGCTTGATTATTAAAGATTCCCAAAACACACTATATTGTTTTTTAAATTTAAAATTGTGTGTATTTTTTAAATATTCTTTTGTATATTGTCTCAGTTGGTGTCATTTTGTTTGATTTTATTATCATAACATTCTTGTTATTGAAATTTTCCTTTTCAATGCAATTAGGTTTGGGGTTTGAATTATATATATGAGGAATAGTTTAAGAGAGCTTTCTTCAGTCCACTCATGGATAGGTAATTAAAGGGTTTGAATTTGCTGCTGACTCATTCATTCAAACACAATAGAACAGGCCTCATGATATGCTATTGTGAATGTGTGAATGATGCAGCAGGTAAATTTCATCCTTTTCTTTTCTGTGCTTGGACTGAAGGGAGCTCCTTTTTACTGTTCATATCATTATATGTACGTTTTTCTTATAATTCCTCCCTTCTCACCTTTTTCTCTTATTTTTCTTTGGAATGGAAGTGGTGTTCAATTTCATTTATGTTCATGCCATAATCATATCACCCTGCAATTGTTTACCAAAATAATCATTTCAGTTATAATGTAACCTTCGAGAGGGCAAGTCTCAAGCAGTGATAAAACTGTTCTTTTATGACCAAAAGTTTGCGGGTTTGAATTCCAGAAATATCCTATTTGCAAATATGCAAGGGGAAGGTTAAATGTAAGGATGACTCTAAGGACAATCCTTTGAAGAATTCATCATAAATCCAATTGTTTTGTGTTGGTGATTTGAGTTTGGTTCCCATAAAATTTGTGGGAAGAGGTTCTCCACAGCTTTAACCAAAATATGGTAAGAAACAATTAGTAATTTTGTTTTCATTTCTTGCAACTTCATTGATCACATTGTACTGGCTAGTGGTTATATTTTTATTTTATTTTATTTTTCACAATTATTTTGGTTGTCATATTTTATTGATGGGAAAATATTTTCTTATGTCGTAGGAGAGTTGTTTTCTCCTACTATAGTGACCCTTTGATTTTCGTGCAATATTTTTTTTTGTTTTTTTTTTTAATAGATGTGGACCTCACATAAGATGTGTCTACAACATGAGAAAATTTTCTCACGGAGAAAATCGAAACCCTTTATTGATATACTTCAAGTTTTGCTTTTGGTAGCTTCAGCACGTTTTAATGAAATATTTCCTTAGTGTTTCACAAAAGAAAAAAAGTGGGTGGGGTGTGTGTGTGTTAATTATATATATGTGTTTATCTATCTGGAGGATTTTCGTTCAGAAAAATATTTGTTTACTCGAAATGTTGCAGTCACATCTAGCCATATAATAGTTTCATTTGAGCTTTATTGGAAAAAAAAAATATAAAGATAAGATGCACAGAGAATAAAAGTGCGCAAACGTGTATGGAATCCTCTGACCATATGGAATCGGTGGCTGAAACTTTTTAGAGTCACTAATTTCAATGTATATTGTTTACCTGTGAAAAATGTTTTTGAGTTTTTGCATTTGTTTTACTGGAAACAAAAAATAAATAAATATAAATATCAGTGTGGTTGAAATCATGTGATCATATGCTTTTTCCCCCTTCAACAAAAGTGGTAGGTTTATGGTATTTATGTATGTTATCACATTATTTTTCACAAAATAAGATTCATCAAATTGTTAATGTGGACCCTAGTTAGTGTCACATTTTTTTTTATACCAAGCTTAATTACTTTTTTGAGTCGACTAGGATTTTCTGTATTTTTTTATAAGTTTCTTTTTAGTCGGCTATGAAACTAATCTGAAGTAGAAATTAAAATTTTATATTCTTCCCAAAAGTGATATTGTTGGGAATCGAATCTAGATTTTTTTATCATCTATTCAATTTTCTTGCACCAATTTAGTTATATAGTGTCACATTTTATTATAGTGAAACGAAATACCTTTGGATACATGGACAACCCCAGTTTAGTACATGCAAATTGACCTCTCTCGCTCAGGTATTCATTCATATAGGTTGGCTAGCTGGCTCTGTACTCACAGTCACACATTGATTGCAGTGTTGTGTTGTGTCGGTCACTTTTTTGAAACAAAAGCAAACTTTGGTCAGTTAAACACACTGGTTTGCTTTACACCACGTTCTTAGTTGGAGTAGCTCGAAGACCAGCAATGTGGCAATGTTGGCTAGTTATTGGAACACATATGAGAAACCTGATTGTGATGTGTCAATAATATCAGGTAGTGTTTTTGCTAGAACAATCATCATAAAATATAAATGAAGCAACCTTGGAGTCACTGGATAATAAATAATATAAAAAAGTATGAGGATGAATATTCTTATTACCAAAATCTTCTACTACTAACTTACTACCTATCTAATCATCATTGGATCAACATTTTCTCTTTTTTCAAAAACTTTTTAGCATTCTCTATCTTTGATTCAATGGTGATTGGATAGGTAGTAATTTAGTAGTAGAAAATTTTGGTAGTAAGAATATCCTTCCTAAAAAAATATTATTATGAGCATGCTTTTTATTTGTAAGAGCAAGTTGTGAAATGTTTATTGTCATTCTATTTTCCTTTTATAAAGAAAAAATAATTTCCTTTGGGGTAAATATTTCAAACCCAATACTAATCATGTTCAAGTTTTGCAGCTTAATTATGAAATTAAATATTAGATGTCCAACTGGCGCAGGAAACCCTGCCTTCTTGTCCATCACTCTTGGTGGGGCTTGAGACAGAGGTTGGAACTTGGAGCTATAACTTCTTGTTTGTTGACATTAGTGATAGCCATTCTTTCCCAAAATATGGCGCAACATAAAAAAATATGCTTCTCTAGCTTATTTTTCCCAAAAGCATTTAAAGATGAGGTAGGATCTTTTAATACATTGTCAAATTTGAAATTTGACACTTCATTTGATAGTTGTTAGATGAAAAAAGATCAATGATTCTGATTTGTAAGCATGTGACACCATTGATCTTTTCTGATATAACGATTATCAGATGAGGTGTCAAACTTTAAATTTGACACCGGTGTTAAATAATCCTCTCTCTTTAAAAATAGGCTACGGAGCTTATTTTTATATGGTACATCTACGGCCAATACAAGTCTCCCACGTAGTCCAACAATGTATAAGCATATTCTACGAGACTTTTGTAATATTTTTTTTGTAAATATTGTCTTAATAATTTTTTGTATTAAAAAGTTAATTTGCAATTAATAATAAAAATATTTGATAATTTTTATTTTGTAATTAAGTAAAAGAACAATAATGAGGTAGGAAATTTTAAATTATTCTAATCTTATAATATTTTCGGTATTAGTGTTTATTTAAAATTTTTGGAACTGCTTGTGGGAGATCCCTCTTAAAGCCTCAGCTTATGTTGTTAAGGGTACCATTTTTGGCATGTTATGATTTGATTATTTTTGGGTTTTGAATTTTTTTTGAAGTTCTTTTCTCAAGGCTGTACTTCCAATATGAAATAATATTATTAAAATAATTTGCATGTGTGTAACTGAACTAACTTAAAAACTAGTTCAGTTCCTTGAGGAGTTCGAGATGCAAGTACACTTAAACTGGATCTTTCACTTTCTACTTATTACTTAATTATTAAACAATATATATTTCGTTAATATTGTAATTGTATGTTGAATGTTGTCATTCTATTGCAGGACCACTATTTCTTTTGGTTTGTTTTTAGTTCATGTTTTTGTCTTTTTTAAATCAAGTTACATGGCACGTGTTAAAAACCCATTTGCCAGATCATTTTATTGGATTGATTTAGATCTTAATGTTATTTCAAAAGTTGATACCTGATGCCTTTGGAGTACGGTCTGTATAAGTGTTTAGGAAAAATGTTCTTTTAAAATGGGTACAGTATTTTTATCTTTAATTTTATAAAGTGCATGATCATAACACACTAAATAGTAAGTGGAGAGATATTTTTACTACTAAATTTTTTTAATATCAACTCACTACCTATCTAATTACCATTGGATCAATATTTTCTCTTTTTTTAAATTTTTTTTTTAAAAATATCTAAGTTTGATTTATTGTTGATTAGATAGTCAATAAGTTAGTAGTAGAAATTTTTAGTAGTAAGAATATCCTCCCTTAAATAGTAAATATTACAAGGGAAAAACTATTCTCATGTTACATGAGATAAGTTTTCCCTCCTACACCCTTCGATAACTGTGTCATTTTTTACTTTACTTTTTTTTTTCTTCTTTTTTCAGATGGTGGAGCCCACAAATTTATTTTTATGACATGAGATAACTATCTTTATGACATGAGATTAATATAAGGGTCTAGTGTTTATCATGTAAAAGGATGGTCCTCTCAGAAGAATATACTGTGTTTTTTAAAATTTTAAAGTACAAAATTTTCCCTTCACTCTCTCTCCCCCATAATTTGTTCTTTATCTCTCTTAAAAGGATATAAGCGTGTATCTTTTAAAATGACACGTATTTTTACCTTAGTATAATATAAGGTTGGATATAGTGGTGGTCCAATGTGAATTTGCATGCTTATATCTAAGTGAGGGTGAATCTTCATCACTTGAATACATGCATGTACTTCATTTTTCTTGTATATAAGCAAGTGGGGTGTGCTAGAATTGGTCTCAGAAAGCTAGGGCAACCACCATGACTTATCTGAGAAAGCTGACTTCAATAGCCAATCACTAAGGTGGATGAAGGTTCCTGCATAACACAGGGCAAACACCAATGGAACAAGAACAAATGAAAACAATCAATATATGAAGAAAAATGTAGTGAAAAATAAAAAAAAATAAAAACCATTAAAGACAACAACACTACATGTGCCTCCCTTAGTAAAAGCAATATCTTTTCTGCCAATGGGGAGATCCATAATGCAGTTGTTGGATTTAGATAACGATTCCACATTGGTAGTCACCTCTTTCCCTTTGTAAGGGCTGTACTTTGTGTCTGTGTTTTGTTTCTACGGTGTAGTCCATGGTAGGTTCACCATTCTCTCTTATTATCTTATTTTCTGGTAAATCTGTATTTAATGAAAGTGGATTCTCTTATGTTAAAAACAAAAAATATAATCATGTGGGAAATCATAACTATATAAAGATGGATTAATGATGATAAAGAAAAAGAGAAAAAATTGCATGATTGTAATTATATGATTACATCTGTTGAGATATATAAAACTATTAATGTAGCCTCACCCAACATTAAGTTTTTGGGTTGAATTGGTTCTTTACATGGTATCAGAGCCTCGTGTCCCGGGTTCGAACCAGGTAGGTGGGTTTGTGCATTGTTCACCTTTCAAGCCCAGTGGACTCTCGTGTGAGGGGGCATGTTGAGATATATCTCTTCAAGCCCAGTGGACTCTTGTGTGAGGGAGCGTGTTGAGATATATAAAATAGTCTCACCCAACCGCTTAAGCTTTTGGGTTGAATTGTTTATTTACAGTATCATTTTTTTAACATGAGAGGATCTATTTCCATATCTATTATGGTGAATCCGTTCACCATATTGAAAAGATTTATATATACTTGTTTATTAAACTATTATATAAAAATTGGGAAATAGCTTCTGATTCTATTTCCAGCACAAGCTGAGGTGGAATTCACTACAACTATACTTTCTGTCTGGTGTGCTTCCTTACCCTCTTGAACACCGAGTCTTTTATCACTATCTTCATTGGATATTATTCACCAATAAGATGTTACCAACTTTATCATGGGAACTTAAATTATTGAGAGAGAATCAGGGTTCAGATTCAATGGTAAGGGTTTGCTTTTGAATCCCGTTCAATGGATGATGTGGGAAATATATGAAATAGGGAGTTATGTTATCGAGCATGTCCAAAAGTTCTTTGCTTTTGTTCCTATGATGCTAGCTAGCAAGGGGTTGTGATTGAGCTTTCTTTTGTTGATTCCATCTAATTTTCATTGAAGCAAACTTCACTAGTTTTTGACCAAACACACAAGAATAGTTAAAACCAACTTATATCTAATGTTGAAATAACTGAGCAAGTACTATAGGATGCTGAAATAACATATATGTTTGACAAAAACCTCTTTCATTTTGCCATTCTTCCATAAACATCATCATGGTAGTGCACTACCATGTTTGAGCTGAAGAGCTAAGTTGTATTGCTGATCATTATCCCAAAGAAGTTGGGGAATATCCTCTTGTGGCTGTCTTAAAAAACCAGCACCTCCTCCATAGTAATTCATTTCACTGCCTAAGGGTGTTTCATGAGGAAATGGTCCCAAAGGGTTCAATGGATCAATTAGTTGCATTTGCCCTTCAGGAAAACCATAAGATACTTGGGGAGTGTATGGTGCAGCTTGGTGTAGGACCTGTTCTTGATTTTCTTGCACTGAGAAAGGGCTATTATTGAAGTATTTTGAACCTTGGAAGTCCCTTTGCTCATATGAAAAGCCTAAACCAAACAAGGGATTCTCTAGCTCAATAGGAAAGTATGCAACTTGAGGAGGAAAATTAGGTAACTCTGAGTGATTATTGCTAGGCATGGTGTCTTCTGGCCTTGCATGTTGGATGGATGATTCCACTATGGGACTATTGATGGACAAGGCTTCCAATGGTTTTGGAATCACGCGTGTTGGATAGACATTGGTGAGCACATTGGTGGAGCTTGGAGGGAGAACCATTTTGTCCATGGTTCCTCTTACATTAGAACTTTCAAATTCACTGCAACTTCCTCCAATTTCCTTGTTAAGAAAAAAGTTGTCCAAATGAACAGCAGCAGGTGCATTCCAGTTTTCATTTGTATGGAATTTGTTGCCTTCATTAGCACAATCTCTTATGCTAACACTGCCACCAGAATTGGTGTTAACATTTTTGTTACCTTGAGCTGCATTGTCAGGAATAGTGAGTGGCCTATTGAATAAGGGAAAGGCATTGGAAAGCATCTTAGGATTGTTTGGAGCATATGTTTTGTTACCTTCAACATTTGCAAGGAGGTTTTGTGTTGGACTTTCATCATTCAGAGTTTGCTGCAATTGCAGGGCTTTCAGTTTGTGGGCAGCTACCCTTTGAGCAGTGGGTCCTAAATCTTCCACAAACCGCAACAGGCTATCTTTGTAGTTACTAGGATTTATGTTCAACTGCAATGCCAACATGAATGATGTTTATAGCTTAAAATTTGAAATTGGAATTCTTGATGAGTGGTAAGGAAATAAAACAAATAGCTACATTTTAAAAAAAAAAAAAAATCACTCCCCGTTAAACCCGACTAGCGAGTGTGGAGGAAAACCTTGTACACAGTCTTATTTTTGCATAATTGCAAAGAGGCTGTTTCCTGAATTCGAACTCATGATCTTTCAGTCCTGAAAGAACAGTTTTACCACTGCTCCGGTTCGCCCCCTTTAAAACAAATAGCTTCATTTAAGTAATATTAATTAGTTAAAGTGTCATGAGTTAAAACTGAACCTAAAGTATAACTTTAAGGGGAATGATCCGTTTATAAACTTTTTTTTACAAATTACACTAAGTATGATCGGTCATACACTCTTGATTGAAGTATGACTGGTCATACTTAGTGTAGTTTGTAAGAGTTTGTAAATATAACATTTTCCTAACTATAAATGCATAAGTAAAATTTGGATGTGGTTTTAGCATACTCGTGTATAGGATTTTTTTTTAATGTTTATCAAAATCTTGTGCTACAATGATAGATTAAGAATGGAATTTCATGTTTCTCTTTTAAATCTGCAGACTTTAACAGATGAAATCTAGTGTACAGAGTGAGATCCACAAGTGTAGAAGGTTCATGTTAAGATGTGACTCCATAGAGTTAGAACTTACTTGAATGATTGGCTTGTTAACATTTAGGAATTCTGAAAACCATGACTTGTTACTTGGGGGCCAATACATGTCTCTCTTTTCTGTTTCAGGTACAGCAGAATGTGTACCACTGTTTCCACCTGTGTTACAATAAGAGCAAAATGCAACAATAAGTAGCTGTTCTTAACCATTCAAACAAAAAGACAAAACTTAAAAAGTTTTGATTTACAAATTAGGAGAAGGATCCGTTTTCAAACTTTTTTATAAAATATACTAAGTATGACGGTCATATACTCTTGATTAAAGTATAACCGGTCAGACATAGTGTAGTTTGTAAGAGTTTATAAATAAAAAATTTGTAAATATAACACTTCCCTATAAATTATTCACGTGATTTTTACTTTAATCCAGAATATCGAACCATGAGTGAAGAAAGGCATGAGATAGAGGAAAGCATATTGGCTATTCATAGTGAGATCAAGATTTGTCTAAGTCACTTTGTTTCTTTCAATATTTTTACTGCAATTTCAAATTAGCATACTATCTATTAACTATGGTAATAAATAATACCATAGCAATAACGAATAAAGTATTTGTAAATTCTACTCAATTTAAGTAGGTAGACATAGAGTCCATTTAACTTAAGTTGATCCATGCCAGAAGCAGACCAAACATTTCCGGTTGTTTTGGTAGGTGTTCGAGCCGATGTTCTTTTTCGAAGGGCAGAATCTAAGTATAGTGTTGAACATGTAGGTGTAATAAGAATTTATTATAGTTTAACAAATAGCAAACACTGTAAGATATTTGGTGAGCAATTTTGTTCTTCTGCTCCAACATAGAAAGGCTAAGTAATGAGTTTTTCTTACAAGATGAAGCCACATAACATAATGGTTAAGGATGCATGAAGGTTAAACAATAAAGAACATATTTCCATACCATCATGTTTAAGAGGAACCGTTGCATGCCATGAAGTTCTTGGTTGCTTTGGATGTCTCTTGTAATGAACCATTGTTGCTTTTCCTTTTTCTTTGTTACTCTTATCATTGTTGGTTGAATTGTTCTTCCTTTCCAATGCCAACGCAATTTTCCTCTCTATTTCCTTCTGTTTCTTCTCTTCTAAAGCAATAATTCTGCCACTCCGTCTCCTCTCTGTATGTTTTGCTTCAGCTTGAAATCTCACTCGTTTTCTTCTACTCCCTATTTATATATATATATGTATCAAGACATGCATTTGATAAGACTTTGCATTATAGGTTGTATTTCTATCATTAAATTATAAAAGTGTTTCCTTATCTTATGTAATGTACCTATTTATGTTTATTTCACTCAGGGAAATGTTTTTCTCTTGTTGCATGAGACAATTTGTCTCATGCAACACACAAAAAAGTGAATAGGACCCACTAAGAAGAGGAGAGAGAAAGGAAAAAAGTGGGTCCCACCCACTTTTTTATGTGTTGCATGAGACAAATTGTCTTCATGCAACATGAGAAAAACATTTCCCTTCATTGGAAAAATGCACAACAAAAAAAAGTTGCAAAATACTTTACTTTGGTTACTAAGTAACACCAATCAAGAAATTAATTAAATAAGCTATTAGGATTGGTATAATGGTGAAGGATTTGGGTAGTTTGTATAAGGTTATAGGTTCAAATTTCAGTGTCACAATTGTATATATATAAAAAAAGAATTTAATTAAAGAATTCAACTAAAATAGAGATTTGAAATAAGTGAAGAATTGCCTAACCCAAATATTTATAGTGGCAAACAAGAAAACAATAATTGTGAGATTTGAATAAAACACAATAATTAAGGAATATACGGTGCTTACCAAAAAAAGAAAGGGATATACAGTAAAAGGCACATTAATTGAGAGGGAGGTTGAGTTTTGAATGGAATTTAATGTTAAAACAAATCAGATCATGCATACAAATTATGAAAACAAATCAGATTATGAATCGAGGCAAGATGAGAAGAAAAGGAATGGAAAGTTGGGAAAAGTTGAGTTGGAAAAAATGACTACGGTAATTAAATAAATTGAGCAACCATAAAATATAAATGTGAAATAAATAAAGGCATGCATAACTCAAATATTTTTAGCTAACAATTTAGAAAATGATAAGTTTGAGATTTCAATTTAATCATAAAAAAATACACAAGAAATGACACATAAATTGAGAGCATGATAGATGTTGGAACAAATTAATGTTATACTAAGTTAGACGATGCTTACAAAAAAAAAAAAAGTTAGATGATGCATTTAGGTAATGATGGTAGGCAAAATGCAAAGTTAATTAAATATAGGGCAATAATTTTCTCCTTTCATAAGAGAAAATAAATGCATTCCTGCCGAGACAAAAAATGGCCCCCATTGATTTATATAAAAAATGGTTTATCATCTATCATTTAACATGATCATAAAAAATTTCTTACACACACAACATTTTGTGGGGCCCGCAGAAAAAAAAAAATTCTTCAGCACGTAAAACGAATCTCTATAACATAACACAATCATTTTTCTTACAACATAACTCTTATAAAACCCTATAAAAAAAGCACAAAAGTCGATATATGTGCACGAACCGTGCATTTTCTATTGTGAAGGAGAAAATCAATATCCTTAATCATAATCATCAAATGATACAGAGGAAAAGCATAAAAAAAAAACAAATTAGATTATGCGTGCAGACCATCAAGCAAGACAAAGATAAAATGAGAAGTTGAGAAAAATAATAAAAAATTGGGAAATTGAATTAGAAAAAATGGCTGTGACAATCGAATAAATTGAGCAACCACAAATTGTGATATCTAATTCAAGAATAATTATCGAAGAAAAATTGCCCAGATGATGATGAACACATACCCATGATAGATAGACACCAATAACCTGGGTAAAAAGTTGAACAAGAAAGCATTAATTAGCCATAAACAACATTCCACTTCTAAGTTACAAGAAAAGATGAAAGGTAAGAAACTTACCAAAGCCACAAATCAAAGAGAATAAGAAGAAGAAACCACTTCTTTTGAAAGCCTAAAATCTTTCAAAGCTCACAAAATGTCTATTGCTCAACATGCAAGAACTTTATCGCATTCAACTGGATAGTGTAGTCCTTTCTATGTAGTCTTGAGATTAACAAAAATGGCTTCTTTAACTGCTGACAGCAGATTCACTAATAGTTTGTAACGTGAATTTGGCAAAAGCTTTCACATTTAAATTACACGTCGAGAGTCACTTAAAATTTTCCTCAATTTCATTGAGTTTGTTAATGTCTTTTTCGATACGACAAAATTTATTTATTAAAATTAAATAGGTTCTATTAAAATATATTATTGAAGAATTGTTATACAAAAGGCGTTTCATTTCATTTCTTTGTTGGAAGCCATGAATTCTCATGTCACAAGGTTTTACAAAGCATAAAATTGATATTTACTATAAGGGATAACAACTTCTCATGTTGTAGAAGGAGTTGTTATCTCCCAACTGATACAATAATTAGGAGAGAGAAGATGGAAAGAGGCGAGAGAAAAATAATTGAAGCTGGCCTATAGAGGTCTATGACCTAGCCTATATTAGGTCAAACTCGACCTATTACAAATAGTCAAATAGAATAGGTCTAGACTTTAAAAAAATCTATTTAGAAAGCAGGCCATAGACTTTTTTGTTTATAATTTTACATATATTATTTACTTTAAATAAAATAAATATCATTATGATTTTAATAATTTTAAATAATAAAGTAATAATATTTTAGTTATTTTTAACTATTGAATATTTAATAAGCTAAAACAGGCATAGGCCAAGATTTATATTTTTTAAATATAGATCAGATCAGACTTGAAGTTTGAGCCTAAATAGGCAAACAAGTCAGGCATAAGTTTTTTTTTTTTTTTTACAAAGGCATGACCTATTTGAGCTATAGCCTAACCTAGTATGTTTACACCCTTAATGAGAAATATAAAACCCATTTACTAATTATCTATCGAGAGAGATTGTTGGCCTAAGCTTAAAGCATTTTAAGTCAATATCTTTCCCACTAATCTCGAATGTGAGTTCAAATTCTCAATCCTTTGTTACGGTTGTCTTTTATAATGGTAAAAAAGTTTATGGTCCTGGGCATACTTATTAATCTCGGATAGCGGCGCGTAGCGGCCGACCCTCTAAACTGCTATAGCGCTATAGCGTGTAGCGCTACAACGCTACTATGCAAAGTGTACCTAAGTGATACACTAAATTGTACTCCATAAATATAAAACTTAAAAAATGAAAATGTGACATAAAAAACAAATTTGAAAGATGTCAAACTCAAACATAAATGATTTCAAACATTAAAATTCAAACCAACTATGATCATGGGTTTAAATGCTTAAAAATGGAACCTTGATGCATGTATTGAGCTAAGTTAATAACTTAAGGGTGGGGTAGGTTAAACACACCTAGAAATGCATGTTTAAGTGCTTTTAATCGGTTAAAAAGTTGAACCTATGGATTGGATATTCACGAAATGTAGAAAATGCATTCTGTCGTGAGATATCCGGATATTGTCGGGCAGATATCTGGATATCAGTATCCGGATATGATATCCGGATATCCATATCCGGATATGGGGACAGCAACGAACCTGTTTCGGTAAAAATTCGATATCTTGAGCTACAGAGCTCCAAATCGAGTGCCGTTTGGACCTATGTGTAGCTAACACATAAGGCTATAACCTTGTAAAATTTCGTAGCCATTGGATAAGTGGTTCGATCTCAGTGCTAGTTTAAAGTCGCGTCTTGGTTGCTGGAAATTCAGTTGGCAGCAGTCACTTTGTGAAAATCATAACCGGAGTTATACAACTCCGATTGAGACATAAGATATGTCGTTGGAAAGCTTGTGAGGTCTAGTTTAACATATTAAAATATCAGAATTTTTGGTAAATAATTACAACTGCAGTTTTAATAAAATGGAACCTTGGGAGTGATATCTCGCGAAATGCAGAAACTGCATTCTGTCACGAGATATCCGGATATTGGTATCCGGATATGGGCTTGGAGATATCCGGATATGGATATCCGGATATGCCCCCGACATATATCCAGATATTCTGGGTTTTCGAAGAACAGTGAGGTACTGTTCATACCCATCGGAGTTATGGGTTTGTGGACCCTATTTTGATGGAGTTGGACTTCTGTAAATACTTAATTAAGTCAGAATCAAGGGACTAAGGGCTTGTGGCTTGGTGGGAAGCCTTAAGACGTAAAACATAACAAAGAAACGTAGTCTTTATGTTTATGCGTACGAGCTATGTTATTGATATGATCGCTGGTCTAAATCAGATTGTGATTTCTGCTGTGTTGGACCTTGAGCGGTGAGGACTCTTGGCTTGGATTGATTGCTTGCAAGGTAAGCTTTCGTGTCCTCGGTTTAGCCATTTTGTGGTTCCATCATGTCCCATGGGGATGTGGTTTATGCATGCTGTGTTACATGCTTTGATGTTTTGGAAATGCTGTTGAGCTATTATATGCAATGTGCTTTTATGATATGCATGTGGTGTCCACCTATACGGTAAGCCTGAGTATGTAGTACATACAAGATGATGAGGCTGTGGGTGAGGTGCAAGCGGTGTTCCTTGTACTCATGTGGGTTTAGACGTATTCCTGCATTTCTCTGGCCAGTAGATTTGATAAACACACATGGCATGATTATCTGCTGCATCGCATAGTTTTGGAACTTATATTGTAAATACTGTTTTTGAACTTATATTACACATGTAAGTGAGCTTGGGGTGGAAGATTCTTGAGGACCCCTTGTCTTACTGAGATTTCTTGTTTAGAGATCTCACCCCACGTTTGGGGACGCTTATTTCAGGATCAGGTAATGTTGAGGGCTCAGGTGGCAGGAGGCCAGAGCTGAGTTGATATTTATGATATGCTGACATGCTGGATGTTGACTGCTGTTATGTTTTCCGCTTGATTATGATATTATGATTGAGACTGTTGTTGGGCATTGTGCCTTATTTGGTGAGCATGGGGTTTGTCCATGCCACATGGTTTTGTTATTGTCTTTTAATTGAAGTTGTAATTAAAGTATCAGGATTTTGACCCAGGCTATGTGTTGTAGTCCTGCGGCTTTAGATACTCACTTTATATTTATTCATGAGGTATTTCAGTTAGTTGTCTTGCAATTTACATACAGGCAGTATTTTATGAAATTGATTAAATAATCAAGTTGGTTAAGTTTAATGACGTCATAATTGAATTAAAGAAAAAGTTATTCCGCATTTTAATTAAGCGTGGCTTAATACGATGGTATGTTAACAATCCGGGTTAACACAGGCTGTTACATTTTATGGTATCAGAGCACTTTATAGGGAAAAGCCTGTATGTATTGCAATAACTTAGGGTATTTCGTTGCATGTCTACTTTGCGTTTTCTCTTATTGGTGTGTGTTATGATGATGCATATGTGACCACATTGAGTGGGCCTGATCAACTCATTCTTTGTGTAACTTGTGCAGAGTCATGGTGCCACCAAGGAGGAACCCTAGTACGAGCGAGGATCAATTGGATCCTATCCTGGCTGCATTAGCTGAGATGCAGGCGGCCCGACTAGCCGACCAGGAGGCCACGAGGTTGGCAAACCAGGCGATGCTGGACGCCATCAGAGAGGCGAACCGGCGAGCCACTGCTGAGGTTCTGGAGGAGAACCGGATGGCCAACATGACAATGATGAGGGTCATGTTGGAGGAGTTGAGGGTTGGTCCTGCTGCTGGCCAGTGTCCTCTACCACCTCCACCGCCGCCACCGCCTCCACCTCCGCCTAGTCAACAGGAGGAGACCCAGAGTCAGATGGGTGAGGGCAGTCATTTGACGAGGGCTTTGCAGACCATACCCGTATTTGCTGAGGATCGTGACGAGATCGACCGCAGCCTGAATGCTTTCCGCAAGCATAAGCCACATTCTTTCGATGGATCCTATGATCCCATTGCTGCTGCCAGATGGCTACAGGCGTTGGACAAGATCTTCCGGATCATGCAGTGTACCGATCCGCAGAAGCTGATGTTTGCCACTTACATGCTGGAGGGCGAGGCCCATGAGTGGTGGACCAACATTTCTCACGTCTATGAGATGCAGGGCCGTGTGATGACGTGGCCGTTCTTCGAGGAGTGTTTTCTGGGTCAGTATTTCCCGTATGATGCACAGGAGAGGAAGCAAGGGGAGTTTGACCGTTTGGTTCAGGGCTCATTGTCAGTTGACGAGTACCTGGCCAAGTTTAATGAGCTGGTGAAGTTTTCACACTTCAGGACGGCGAGGCCTACTCCTACATTCTTGGCTGCTAAGTTCCGCAGGGGACTTAGTGAGGATATTGCTGGTTACTTAGCTGGGTCTGCTTCCAGAGATTTTGGGACACTGGTCCAGCAGTGTCGTGATATTGAGGACTTCTACAGCACGAGTAAGGCCAAGAAGGCCAAGATTGAGGTGCCACAGGGTACTGGTGGTTCCGCTCCCTGGAGGAACAGGAAATTTGCAAACAAGGGCAAGGGCAAACAATTGGCGGCTAAGCAAGCGCCAAACCAGTTTAAAAAGACTTCTACTCAGGGGAACGCAGCTAGACCTCCTGCTCCCAGATGCTCGGGGTGCGTGAAGTCACACTTTGGGCCGTGTTCTACCGGTCAGTTGATTTGCTTCCAGTGTGGCAAGGAGGGCCACTACTCCAGAGATTGCCCGACGGCGAGAGTTGCTGCAGTGCAGGATGTGCCATTGCAGATGGTTCCTACTGGGGCACCAGCAGTGCCACCTACTACGGGGCGAGTTTACACACTTGATCGTCAGCAGTCGGACAGAGCTCCGAACCTAGTCAGAGGTACTGTTACCATTGGTGGTTCAGCTGTTGATGTGCTGTTTGATTCCGGGGCAACGCATTCTTTTGTTGCTACCCCTATTGCTGTGGGGCTTGAGTTGCCCAGTGATGTGCTTTCTCCACCGATGCGGGTGCCACCGCCACCGGAGAAAAATGTTTGACCTCCACTGTTCATCGCGATGTAGCGTTTCAGTGGGATGGCCGTGACTTCTCGGTAGATCTGATAGGATTGCCGATGGCCAACCTGGAGATTATTCTGGGCATGGATTGGTTGTCCAGAAACTGTGCATTGATTGATTGTTGTGCCAAGAGAGTGGTGATGTCTCCGGGTGGGTCCACAGCCAGTTCCTCACCGTTCATTTCAGTCCTGCAGGCGAGGAGGGCCTTGAGAGCAGGGGCATTTGGCTATGTCATGTTGGGAGGTTTGGTGAGTGGGACACAGGAGGATCTCACTGGCATTCCTGTGGTGAGGGAATTCCTCGAGGTGTTTCCCGAAGAGATTCCTGAGTTTCCACCACAGAGGGAGATAGAATTCTCCATAGACTTATTGCCTGGTGTGGGGCCTATATCGTTGGCTCCATACCGGATGTCGCCACCAGAGTTGGCGGAGCTGAAGAAGCATATTGAGGAGCTTTCAGCAAAAGATTTCATTCGGCCGAGTGTGTCTCCCTGGGGAGCACCGGTCATTTTTGTGAAAAAGAAAGATGGGACCATGCAGTTGTGCACCGACTACAGACAGTTGAACAAGGTGACAATCAAGAACAAGTATCCTCTTCCACGCATTGATGATTTGCTGGATCAGCTCAGGGGTGCTTGTGTGTATTCCAAGATTGACCTCCGGTCTGGTTACCATCAGATACGGGTAAAGCCGGAGGATGTCCCTAAGACAGCGTTTCGTTCGAGGTACGAGCATTATGAGTATTTGGTGATCCCGTTTGGACTCACCAATGCACCCGCAGTGTTCATGGACTACATGAACAGGATCTTCCAGCCGTACCTGGATCAGTTTGTGATCGTCTTCATGGACGACATCTTAATTTACTCCAAGACGGAGGAGGAGCATGCTGAGCACTTGAAGATAGTTTTGCAAGTGTTGAAAGAGAAAAAACTATATGCTAAGCCGTCAAAATGTGAGTTTTGGCTCAAGGCGGTGAAATTTTTGGGTCATGTGATTTCCGCTAATGGAGTTGCAGTTGATCCTAACAAGATTGAGGCCGTGATGGACTGGGAGATGCCCAAGACGGTTACAGAAGTGAGAAGCTTCTTGGGTTTGGAAGGGTACTACAGGAGGTTCATAGAGGGATTCTCCAAGATGGTGCTACCGATGACTCGCCTTACCCGAAAGGAGACTCCATTTGTGTGGACACATGAGTGTGAGGAGTGTTTCCAGGAGTTAAAGGAGAGACTGACTACTGCTCCTGTGTTAGTTCTTCCTGATCCTGCGGAACAGTTTGAGTTATACTGCGATGCCTCTGGAAAGGGGTTAGGCTGTGTGTTGATGCAGAAAGGAAAAGATGTTTCTTACGCTTCAAGACAGTTGAAACCTCATGAGGAGAACTACCCGACTCACGACTTGGAGTTGGCAGCCATTGTTTTTTCTTTCAAGATTTGGAGGCATTACCTGTTTGGCATGAAGTTTGCTGTATTCAGTGATCACAAGAGCCTGAAGTATCTGTTTGACCAGAAGGAGTTGAACATGAGACAGCGAAGATGGATGGAGTTCTTGAAGGACTACGACTTTGAGTTGAGGTACCATCCTGGCAAGGCCAATGTGGTAGCCGATGCTTTGAGTCGGAAATCCGTGAGCTTATCCAGCTTGATGATGAGCGACTACGAGGTGATCGAAAAGTTCAGAGACTTGAGAGTGAACTCCTTGTTTGGGGGCGCACTGCTCGAAATGGAAACAGCAGAAGTGATTAATGAGCTGATGGAAAAGATTAAAGAAGCGCAAGTGCAAAGAGAGTGCCTTGATTATGTGAAGAACCAGGACGGTGTGTCTTGAAACGAGGATGGATTGCTGCTGTTCCATAAGAGGATTGTTATTCCTCGAGGGCCATTGACCGAAGAGGTTATGGCAGAGGCTCATAAGGGCCGGTTTACTACCCACCCTGGTGCCAGAAAAATGTAGCAGGACTTAAAGAGAAATTTTTGGTGGCCGGGCATGAAGAAGGACATAGCGGTCTACGTGTCCAAATGCCTTATTTGTCAGAAAGTGAAAATTGAGCACCAGAAACCGTCTGGTAAACTTCAACCTCTTGAAATTCCACAGTGGAAGTGGGAGAGTATTTCCATGGACTTCGTGGTGGGATTGCCTAAAACTCAGGCTGGTTGTGACTCTATTTGGGTCATAGTGGACAGATTGACCAAGTCTGCCCATTTTCTTCCAGTGAAGGTGAGCTTCACTACAGAGCAGTTGGCCAAGCTTTATGTCCGCGAGATTGTGAGGCTTCACGGGGTGCCCGAGAGTATCATCAGTGATAGGGACCCGAAGTTCACATCTCGGTTCTGGGAGGCGCTGCAGGAGGCTTTTGGTACGCAGTTGAGATTGAGTACCGCCTATCACCCTCAGACTGACGGACAGACTGAGCGGACCATCCAGACATTGGAGGACATGCTGAGAGCTTGCACATTGGAGCAGGGTTCTGCATGGGATAGGTACCTTCCGTTGGTAGAATTCTCGTATAACAACAGTTTTCATGCTAGTCTGGGCATGACACCCTACGAGGCGCTGTATGGTAGGAGGTGTCGGACTCCTACTTACTGGTCCGAGGTTGGAGACAAGGAGCTTTTTGGCTTGGACTTTGTCCAAGATACTACCCAGCAGATCGAGATGATCAGGGAAAAGTTGAAGCTGGCGCAGAATCGCCAGAAAAGTTACTATGATGTCAAGCATCGACCACTGGAGTTCAGTGAGGGTGAGCACGTGTTTGTGAAACTTTCACCTGTCACCGGTGTTGGACGGGCACTAGGAGTGAGGAAGTTGAGCCCGCGATTCATTGGGCCCTACCAGATCCTTGGTAGAGTGGGACCAGTTGCCTATCGATTTGCCTTACCTCCGAACCTAGCCAACATCCACGACGTATTTCACGTGTCTCAGCTTCGGAGATACATAGCAGATCCTTCGCACGTGGTGCAACCTGATGATGTGGAGGTTCGGGAGAACCTAAAGACTCCCGTCGGACCACTCAAGATCCTCGATCGAGGCGAGAAACAGCTCAGAAGCAAGATCATTCCGATGGTCAAGGTGCAGTGGACTGGGCGTAGTCCCGAGGAGTGCACGTGGGAGCGAGAGGATGAGCTTCTCCGACAGTATCCCGACTTTCGAGACAGGTATGTTTCTGATTTTGAGGACAAAATCCTTAAAAAGGTGGGGTGAATGTAAGAACCCGCACTGCTAATTAAGGTAATTAGTGAATTAATTATGATAATTAGGAAATGATTCCATAATTGACCTTAATAATTACTATTGGGCTTAAATAATTATACTGAGTGAGTAAAAATGCTGAAAGTCGCTTTTCGGAAGAAAAGCGCAGATACCGGTTCTGCTACCCGGTATAAATGCGTACCGGAAAAGTATCCCGGAAAATTATAACGAATGCATGATAATTACTAGAATATTATGTAGGACTTGTAAAACGAGTTTCAGGTCAAAATAATGTGATCTGATGCCAGAACCGATACTGGCTATGGAAAAGCGCGTACCGGAAAGGTGCTCCGAAAAATAAAATAAAAATATGAAAAATCTTAGAAAAATGTGTAGGTCTAGATTCTAAAGTTTGAGATCAATATCTTTTGCGTTGCTATTAAGGCTAATACTGCGCGTTGTGGCTTAAATGCCTATATATACTACCATTAAGAGGGCACACAACCCTAGGCAGCCACTATTCATACGTGGAGGAGGCTGCTGAATGTGTAAAACACTATTCCATTGCCTCCCTCACCATTCTTGAAGCCAAGTCTTCATCTTTTGCTTGGTTCCTCCCCTTTCTTCTTCATCAAAACACCTTGTGAGGGTGGGTATGTGACTTGTGAGTGTGGAGAGTTGCGTTTGGGAGTGTCCAGCCACTGTGTGTGTGAGGGTTGAGGGGCTGAGTTGGTGTTCCTTTGGTGAGAGTTCTTATTCTTGGCTTGTGAAGCTCCAAGAAGCTTCCTTTGTGTTGAAAGGGCCAAGCTTTGAACCATTTTCGCACACCTTTGTGTGGTCTGAGTTGTGGAGCTGTTGGAGAGCTCCAAGAGCACTGCCTATTCTGTTTTTGAGCTTTGGTAAGTTATACCAACTATGATCATGGGTTTAAATGCTTAAAAATGGAACCTTGATGCATATATTGAGCTAAGTTAATAACTTAAGGGTGGGGTAGGTTAAACACACCTAGAAATGCATGTTTAAGTGTCTTTAATCGGTTAAAAAGTTGAACCTATGGATTGGATATTCACGAAATGCAGAAAATGCATTCTGTCGTGAGATATCCGGATATTGTCGGGCAGATATCCGGATATCAGTATCCGGATATGATATCCGGATATCCATATCCGGATATGGGGACAGCAACGAACCTGTTTCGGTAAAAATTCGATATCTTGAGCTACAGAGCTCCAAATCGAGTGCCGTTTGGACCTATGTGTAGCTAACACATAAGGATATAACCCTGTAAAATTTCGTAGCCATTGGATAAGTGGTTCGATCTCAGTGTTAGTTTAAAGTTGCATCTTGGTTGTTGGAAATTCAGTTGGCAGCAGTCACTTTGCGAAAATCATAACCGGAGTTATACAACTCCGATTGAGACATAAGATATGTCGTTGGAAAGCTTGTGAGGTCTAGTTTAACATATTAAAATCTCAGAATTTTTGGTAAAGAATTACAACTGCAGTTTTAATAAAATGGAACCTTGGGAGTGATATCTCGCGAAATGCAGAAACTGCATTCTGTCACGAGATATCCGGATATGATATCCGGATATTGGTATTCGGATATGGGCTTGGAGATATCCGGATATGGATATCCGGATATGCCCCCGACATATATCCAGATATTCTGGGTTTTCGAAGAACAGTGAGGTACTGTTCATACACATAGGAGTTATGGGTTTGTGGACCCTATTTTGATGGAGTTGGACTTCTGTAAATACTTAATTAAGTCAGAATCAAGGGACTAAGGGCTTGTGGCTTGGTGGGAAGCCTTAAGACGTAAAACATAACAAAGAAACGTAGTCTTTATGTTTATGCGTACGAGCTATGTTATTGATATGATCGCTGGTCTAAATCAGATTGTGATTTCTGCTGTGTTGGACCTTGAGCGGTGAGGACTCTTGGCTTGGATTGATTGCTTGCAAGGTAAGCTTTCGTGTCCTCGGTTTAGCCATTTTGTGGTTCCACCATGTCCCATGGGGATGTGGTTTATGCATGCTGTGTTACATGCTTTGATGTTTTGGAAATGCTGTTGAGCTATTATATGCAATGTGCTTTTATGATATGCATGTGGTGTCCACCTATACGGTAAGCCTGAGTATGTAGTACATACAAGATGGTGAGGCTGTGGGTGAGGTGCAAGCGGTGTTCCTTGTACTCATGTGGGTTTAGACGTATTCCTGCATTTCTCTGGCCAGTAGATTTGATAAACACACATGGCATGATTATCTGCTGCATCGCATAGTTTTGGAACTTATATTGTAAATACTGTTTTTGAACTTATATTACACATGTAAGTGAGCGTGGGGTGGAAGATCCTTGAGGACCCCTTGTCTTACTGAGATTTCTTGTTTAGAGATCTCACCCCACGTTTGGGGACGCTTATTTCAGGATCAGGTAATGTTGAGGGCTCAGGTGGCAGGAGGCCAGAGCTGAGTTGATATTTATGATATGCTGACATGCTGGATGTTGACTGCTGTTATGTTTTCCGCTTGATTATGATATTATGATTGAGACTGTTGTTGGGCATTGTGCCTTATTTGGTGAGCATGGGGTTTGTCCATGCCACATGTTTTTGTTATTGTCTTTTAATTGAAGTTGTAATTAAAGTATCAGGATTTTGACCCAGGCTATGTGTTGTAGTCCTGCGGCTTTAGATACTCACTTTATATTTATTCATGAGGTATTTCAGTTAGTTGTCTTGCAGTTTACATACAGGCAGTATTTTATGAAATTGATTAAGTAATCAAGTTGGTTAAGTTTAATGACGTCATAATTGAATTAAAGAAAAATTTATTCCGCATTTTAATTAAGCGTGGCTTAATACGATAGTATGTTAACAAAATCGGGTTAACACGGGCTGTTACACGGCGCGTAGCGGCCGACCCTCTAAACTGCTATAGCGCTATAGCGTGTAGCGCTACAACGCTACTATGCAAAGTTTACCTAAGTGATACACTAAATTGTACTCCATAAATATAAAACTTAAAAAATGAAAATGTGACATAAAAAACAAATTTGAAAGATGTCAAACTCAAACATAAATGATTTCAAACATTAAAATTCAAACCATAAGCAAATTGGAGGAACTAAAGTCTCAAATAATGTAACACAACAAAATAAAGTGGTAAAAAATTCAAACTGCCACTTAAGTGAGATGTCATAATCAATTATCAAAGAACTTAAGGAACTAATCCGAATTGGAGAGAAAATAAATAATTGAACAATAAAAAATAAATAAAATAAACATTTGTAGAATGTAGATAAAAGTTAAAACAGAAAATTAAAAGTCTAACGAAAAAAACATAAATATAAAACATAAATGTAATAACAAAAATAATCAAAGAAAAAATAAATACTTAAAGCCTTGAATAATAAAAAAGAGAAAAAAAATTGAAACTTAATACAAAAGAGAAGAAGAAGAAATATGCAGATGTTGTAAAAAAATTTAAATCAAAACATAATAGAAAACTAACCAGTTTTGCTTAGCAAAGTTGAATGATTTGGGAGAAGGAGGAGAGAAGGATTTTGAATGTATGGAACAATTAGGATTATGGATGATTTTTGAGAGTATGTGATGATTTAGAATTTTTTTTTTTTGATAACAATGATGATTTAGATTTAATTTATAGAAAAAATATGATTCAGTTTTGATATCATACGTGATTGTGTCTGATTGTCTAAGTTTAGATCTCATATCTAATTGTCTATCATGTATGATTGTCTAATTGATTAATGAGGGTAAAAAATATTTTTTACTGTTTTACCTCTGTTAAAAATAAAGAGATTTAAAATTTTACTTTTTTACTTTTTTTTTTTACTTTTTACTTTTACCTCTTTTAAAATGTATGAGATTTAAAAATTTGCTTTTACTTTTTTACTTTTATAGTTTTACCTTAAATGAATAAGATAAAAGGGTAAAAGTTAAAATAGTCGGTCCATGACCTTTCTTCTTCCTCGATGGTTTTCCTAGGATTACTGTAGCTGCACGTTTCAGACGTTATTTCACCGCTATAGCGGCTGCAACAACCGCCACACTTCAGCCTACTGCAGCGGCGCGGTTTATGGCGGCCAGCCGCCACACCGTAACTCCGGGAAAGCGCGCTAAAGCGGCGCTGTTAATAACTATGGTCATGGGGTCTCACTTTTTAAGGTGAATCAAGAATGATGCACATTGGATGAGAGTAATCCCGCTGCCATACCCAACAAGACTTGTCATATTTTGCCACATGGTAGATTCATCATATTGTTGGGTTAGCGAGTTTTAAAAGGGGGACATTCTGAATTATATGATTTATGGAGAATTATTGTGAAAAATTATTTGGAAATAGAGACAATTTGAAACTTGTTCATGTAGAAAATATTTCTTATGCTTCAGGAGCATAGTAAATGCTCTTATGCCTGTATGAGTTTGTTGACCTTTTTTTTTTTTTAAAAGACATACACACACTTCAGGAGCATAGTTAAAGCTCTTGTTTTGTTGGCGTCTTTTTTGAAAAGACACACACGCGCACGCGCACACACACAAGGATAGCATCCTTTGACACACATATATATATATATATATTATTAAAATAAAGGGATAAATAAGAATTATGTTACATGAAAAAAATTTCATGCACTACTACCGACAACACAAATCTTTGAATTCAATGCATTTTTCATTTTCTTTATTATCATCTAGTTTGTCGTTTTCTTTGTAGGAATTTTTTTTATTTCTGTAACAGGACAAAACCAAAGCCCAAAAATAAAACATATTGAGTTTTTGTTTTTAGAAGTAAAGGAAAGGAAGAAATACATATTGAGTTTTTGTTTTTAGAAGTCAAGGAAAGGGAGAAATCACTAGGAGTTAGGGGTGATAAACAGACCATGGGCCTTTGATTCGACTCGTGAAGGCTCGAGCTTACATGTCTAAAATTTGTTGTTTGCATCAGGCTTGAACTTGTATAAAAACTCGTTTAACCTCAGGATTCTCGATTCAAAAGCTCGGCCTTAAAACCTCTCAGGCTGGCCTAGTATATTATTTTATATTTAATATTTTTATACTACTTGCAATGGTCCTCTCTTTCTCCTCAATTCATTTCACTCAAAAACTCATTCGTTCCACTGTGTGCTGCTCGTTTGTGTCAATTTCTTTTTCTTTTTGTTGACACTTTTTTTTATAATGGGCAAAGATAATATAACCCGTTATCTACATTCTCTCACTTTAATTTTATTTATTTATTGAAGACTTTGTAAATTACTGCCTCAAATTGGAAGCTAAAGTTTCTATCTGGAAATTGCTTTTTTGTGGAATTCTGTTCTCTTATTTTTGTTTTTTAACATGCTAACTGGCTAAGATAGGCTTCACACAGGCTTTTAATTTCTGTAAATAAACCAGACCACAGGCCAATATTATATTCATAACAGGTAACAGGCTAAGGCCATTGAACCCACTAAATTCTCTAAAGAATTTAATTAAACCATCTAATTCAACTTTAGGCCTAATTACTAAAATAACCCTAACTTTTACCAAAAAGACATATATGTCCCACAACATATAGCATACTCTTATTTAGGTCTTAGTTGACTTGTTAGGCATGAATTGAATTCTTATATTCATAATCACATTAATTACATGATTTGTTTATCACAAATCCCTTAACTACATACTTTAATTCACTAATGCTTGCTTAATTAACCTAACTTGTTAATAAGAGTTGTTATACAATTCACCCTCCCTTGAGTATAGAAGCCACATTCCTAACATATGCAACTATATCACATGATATTGCATCAATAAGATGGAAAGGAAAGGAGGCGATTACCCCCTTTTGTTGACAACCAAAACCATGGTCTCATCCTAAGTAACCCTTATGTCCTTGATAGATTCAATGGTATTGGAGCTCAGGTTGGAATTGGAGGCAATACAATTGGTGTATATAGTGCAAATTTTCCCGACCAATAAGGCTTATATATGGGGGATGGTGCTTATGAAGAAGAATGCAGGTCATGAAACCAACTTGATTACCTGTAAGTCAAGTATCAATGATTTGATTTAGTAATGTTGGTTTCATGACCTGCATTCTTGTTCATAAGCATCATCCCTCATGTTTACACCATCCCTTATATATAAGCCCTGGTTAGGAAAATTTGCTCTATATTCACCAATTGTATTGCCTCCAATTCCAACCTGAGCTCCAGTACCAATGAATCCATCAAGGACATAAGGTTTACTTATGTTAAGACTATGGTTTTGGTTGTCAACAAAAGGGGTAATTTCCTCTTTCTTTTCTAACTTATTGATGCAATATCATGTGATATAGTTGCATCATCCTTAGGGATTCTAGTTTTTTGGCAGCAATTCTTTGAGCTGTGGGTCCTAAATCTTCCACAAATTTCAGCAGGGAATCCTTGTAGTTACTTGGATTTATGTTCATCTGCAATGCCAACATGCATTATATTAGCAATAGTGTTTGTAGCTTGAAATATGAAATTGGAATACTTTGTAAGTGGGCAAGAAAACAATGGTTACATTCAAGTAATATAATTTAGGTAAAATGTCATATGATCAAAAATGGACCTAAAGTAGAACTTTAAAGGCATTCATAAGTAAAATTTGAATGTTGTTCCAATACATTTATGCATAATATTTTTTTATATTGTATATCAAATTTTTGTGCAACAACGATAAATTTTAAGAAATGACTATCATGTTTCTCTCTCCAACCTTTGCCAAATGAAATTCAATGTACAGAGTGTGAGAGTTAGAACTTACTTGAATGTGAAGCTTGTAAACATTTAGGAATTCTGAAAGCAATGACTTATTACTTGTAGGCCAAAATATGTCTCTCTTTTCGGTTTCAGGTACCAGAGAATGAGGCCAATACTTGTCTCTCTTTATGTTCAGTTGAAACAAATGAAAGGTTTTTCTCTCTGAAAAAAAAAAAACAAAAAACAAAATATGAATATTATTTATTTGGGGTTAAAATTGATTGTATATCAACAAAAAAATAATCATGGGAAAAATATTATTAAAAATGTAAAATAGAATCCAAAATCAAGGAAAATGAGAGGTGACTCAAATGTAAAATTAAGTTAAATATATACAAGATAAAAAGTTATGGAAAATTTGGAATCACTTTTACAAATATAGAATCAAATCTTGAAAGCATGATGCATAAGGAACTAAATAATTAAAGTGAAAAAATGGCGGTGAAAAATATTGATTCAACTAAAATAGAAGTTTGAAATAAGTAAAGACTTACCTAAACCAAATATTTCTAGTGGCCAAAGTTGAGAATAATGGTTGTGGGATGTGAATTAAATAAAATCATCAGCAAATACACAAGAAAACACACATCGATTGGGAGAGAGATTGAGTTTTGAAGGGAACTTAAATGTTAAACCAAAATAGATTATGCATGCAAATTATGAAAACAAATCAGATCGAAGGGAGACAAAATAAGAAAAAAATGGAAAAGAATAGAAAATTGGGGGAGAAGAGTTGGAAAAGATGGCATAGGTAATTAAATAAATTGATCAATCATTAAAATATAAGTGAAAAATAAATTAGATGATGCATGAAGATCACAAGGAGAGACAAATGAGATGTCAATTAAACACCAAGAAAAAAATTAATTAATTAATTATATTTATTTTTCTTTTTGGATTAGGGTTGAGATTGATAGGAGCTTAATGTCACAATAAATTAGAAAAGCTGAAGAAAAGAATAGCAACAAAGGAAAAGGGATTAGAAAAATTGCCTACGACAGTTAGAAACGTTGAGTAACAAGAAATTGTGATATCCAATTCAATGATAATAATGAGTTAAAATTATCTAGATAATATTGAGGACATACCCATGACAAATGGAGAGCATCAACCTAGATAAAAAGTTGAACAAAAAAGCATCAACAATAAGGAAAAAACAATATACTACTTCTGAGTCATAAGAAAAGGTGAAAGGTAAGAAATTTACCAAGCACACTAATTAAAGAGCAATGAGAAGAAGAAAACACTCTAATACTCAACATTAAAGAATTTCATCATATTTAGTCTTTTCTATATACTCTGGCGATGAACAAAACTGGTGTGTCTATTTATAAATCACAAAACCTGTCATGACTGCTGATGGCAGGTCCACTAATTGTATAATATAAAATCATCATATTTACAACCTATTTTCTTTACAACTTCTTACAACCATATGCTCCGTTGATTTCCGTCAATCAACGGTTAAGATTTGTGCAAATCAAATTTATTAATTAATTATTAATTCACAATAAATGACAACCGTTGATTGGCGGGAATCAACGGTTAAGATATGGTTGTAAGAGTTTGTAAACTATTTGGGTTGTAAATATAACCCCTCTCATATAAAATTGACAAAAGATTCAACATTTCATTTAAAATCTTCATCAATTTTGGTGAGTTTGTTGGTGTCGTTTATAGAATCACTTAAAAAGTTCCTCAATTTTGATGAGTTTGTTGGTGTCGTTTTCTACACCACACAGTTTATACATTAAAATAAAATAAATTCTAATAAAATATTTTATTAAAAAATTGTTAAACAAAAGGCGTTTCATTTTATTTTTTGTAAGCGCTTTGAATTCTCGGCAAAAAAATTAAAATATTATTATTTTAATAAATAATTATAAATACATAGCAGTTTCGAAACTATCTACAAATCTATAGCAGTCAGTGGCAAAAAAAAGTTAACTAATAAATCGTAAAACTTTGAAAAGGCATAACTTTTGACTCGGGTATCCGAATGAGGTAATTTTTTTTTTGATTCCATATAACTTTTTGAGATCTACGTAATGACATCTCATTTGATATATTTTATCTCTCACAAACACAATTCAAATTTGCAATAATTGTATTATATAGTGTATTACAAAAAAATTTAAAAAAATTATTATTAATAAAAAAATAAAATAAAGATTAAATTTGTGATTTAAACTCAAAAATTAATTTGAAAAATCTGTATTAATAAAGAAAATAATTAAATAAATATTCTAAACACTTGGTAGAATATTATATAAATTTGTATATATTTTAATAATTAATAAATAAACTTGTACGCTATTTTTTTTTTCAAACACTTGACAGAAGTATATATTTTAATATGACATTAAGTATCCTTATTTATAGATGGGTTAATCTACTTTGGTGCCATCTTTATATTATCATTGTTGCAAATTTGAATTATGTTTGTGAGAGATAAAATATATCAAATGAGATGTCATTGCGTAGATCTCGAAAAGTTATGTAGAATCAAAAAAGAATTACCTCATTCGGATACCCGAGTCAAAAGTTAGGGCCTTATAAAGTTTTACAGTTAACTTATTAATTTTTTGTGCCACGTGTCAACACCAGATGATTGACGCCTAATTTAGGCGTGAATGCCTTCAGAGTCACACCTAATTTGGGCGTAAATAGTCACGCTCAATTTGGGCATGAATAACTGCAATAGATTCGTAGATAGTTTCGAAATTGCTATATTTTCGTAATTATTTATTAAAATAGTAATATTTTAATTTTTTTTCCTTGAATTCTCATATTGCAAGGTTTAACATGGTCTAAAAGTAATATTTACAAATTATTTATCAATACAGATTAATGGCTTAAGCTTAAAATCATATTATGTAAAGTTTTTAATTCCTTATCACTTAACCAAACTCAATTGACAAACGTAAAGGTCTCAGCTGTAATACGACTTTGGATAAGTTCTTGTAAACTAAGGAATAGGGCTGGCAAATGTTGGGCCAGCCCGCCCCGACCTGCCACTGGCCCGCCTAAAATGGGCTGGCCCGCCCCGGCCCGTTTTGACAAAATGGGTTGAATTGAGTAACCCGGTCTGTTTTATGAGTGAGTTGGCGGGCTACGGGCCAGCTCGCTTAAAATAAAAAAATAAAAAAAATAAAAATAAAAAAATAAAAAAATAATATACAAAAAATTAAATTTTGCATAAAAACACATAATTTTTTTTGCATAAAAGCATATAAAAATCTGCATAAAATCCTAATGTGCTTATGAAACCAAGAAGATCAGTGTTTAATAATCTACATATAAATATGCATCTTTCAATTTAGAAATAATAATAAAAATTCAAATCATATCAAGGTAAAACAGAATAACAAAACAAGTAACAAAGTGTTGTATAAGCAGTCCACAACAATTCGAAAAAGCCATTTGCATGCAGAGAAATCTAGGGCACGAAGTTACATAACAATTGGGTAACCTAAATAAAAAAAACGGGCTTGGCGGGCTAGCCCGCCCCGTGGCGGGCCGAGCCCAGCGGGCTGGTGGGTTTGGCGGGGCGGGCTGGTGGGTTGAAAAACTCAACCCAACCCGCCCTGTTTGGTGGGCGAGGCGGACCAGCCCAACGGGCTCAGCCCATTTTGCCGGCCCTACTAAGGAATACAAAAAATAAATTGGAATTTATTTCTCCATCGCATACCTATACACGTGTATTGAGATAATTTGTATATTGTATATAAAATAGAGTCATAGCTATGTCTATTTGTTCAAGAGTCTCTTACCAAAACATTGAATGTAATAAAAGAAAACAAGTTGAAAATGTTGAGGTAATAGAGTGCTAATAAATAGTTGTGGACATATAGGCAACATTTAAGGAGATAACTTTGTCCTTTTTGATGACAGGTCCACTAATAGTTTGTAAGTTAAATTTGACAAAAGCTGCAATATTTTTTTTTGGTACATTATCAGGAGGTATCCCCATTCAATCTTCTCCGCGCACCCTCCAATCGAGAATTTTTGGCTTATCCTCTGGTCCCCAAAGATTTTCCAAGAAACTACTTGAGGCATGGTTTTGATCCCTGCACCAAATAATTCCTTAAGAGCTCAGCTGCTAACTGAGCTACCCTCGGGGGTTAAAGCTTCAATATTTAAGTTATATGTGCAGCGTCACTTAAAAGTTTCCTTAATTTTCGTAAGTTTGTGGGTGTCGTTTTCTACATCGCAAAGTTTATATATTAAAATAAATAAACTTTAATAAAATATATTAGTAAAAATTTGGGGTCACAAATTACTGTGAACAAGAGAGAAATGACATAGGATATCGAGGGTCTGATTCGCCTCAAAGAGGTAATTACGATCAGTTTTAAAAAAAGAAAGAAAGAGAGAAATGACATAGCCAAAGCTTGTGGTGTGTGTACAATAATAGTTAAAGTTAATAGAGTGTAAAGTGCATATTTGGTTGGCTAATCCCTTATTTATAGATAGTTAACCCTTATACCCAATAGGAGTAGAGTTCTAATCATCTTATGAATATTGAAAAGCTTTATCCTCTATCTCCTGATGTTATGATAAGACCCTTATCTCTCTTAGGTATTGATCTGTTATGGAGTTATTGAGACTTGAGATATGGGTCAATAACATAAATACATATAAGTAAAGGTTCACATTTTTAGTAAAATAAATAAATTGTAAGAGAAATATAATAAAAAAATTAGAGGCAGGATATACTTATAAGTTACAACTATAAAAGTTTACCACCCTTACAATCAATCTAATCACTGTTGATTTCTGTCAATCTAACGGTTATAATTTATTGAGAATTAATAATTAATTAATTAGAGTGACCCAATAATTACTAATAATTTATAACTATTAGATTGATGGAAATCAACGGTGATTAAGTTAGTGTAAGGGTGGTAAATTTTAATGGTCGTAAGTATATCTTTCCTTAAAAATCATTAATATAACCTCGCATAATGTCAGAGCCTAAATGACTAAATGATAATGAGTTCCATCCTAATCTCCCTCATTATATTAATAAATAATTAAATTTATAAAGCTTTTAACATAGATAGGATATTATGTATTATCCATCCTCCAAATTTAATTAACTTACGAGAGACATATTAAAAAAAATTAATATAAAAATCATTAATATAATCTTTCATAATAAATTAAACTTGCGAACTTTTGAAGAATGGAAGAGGTGGAAGAGACTAGAGTAAAGTGACAACCAATTATCCGATTGTATTTAAAATTGATTTGAAAGGTGTAGTAAAATGTGAAGTATAACCGAACTGAAGTTTAAGTAGCGTAAAAATTATCATTAATTTATTATTATTATATTTTTTTTTGGTAATTTATTATTATTATATTTATATGTATTTGATAATGCATAAGTTTTGATAATACTTTTTAATTGAATTAATATTTCTCATATCAGAGCCTCACATATTTTTATATATGTATATATAAAAAATAACTTTATCTTCTATAATATGGAAAATATTAATTTTTTTATATATTAATTCCGTTTTAAATATATCAAAAGTTGTAGAATGCTTCTAAATAGATAAGTAGGTGCATGCCTGTGACAGCATCAACTTGAATAAACAATTATATAAGAAGCATCGATAGTAAGACATAAATAATATATCACATGGTGAAAATATTTTGTTGTTAATTAAAATTCATTTGATTATGTTTAAAATTTTTGAATCATGAATCTGTCCTAGCTAAGAGGGCTAAGATAAACACCATAGGTTAAAAAGCTAACGCATTTTAGCTTTTTTTTTAATAAACTAATTTGATTTTATTATTATTTTAATTTTCTAAGTTATTGCAAGATAAATAACAACTGTCACAACTCCAGTGTCTTTTAATAAAAGTCATAAAATTATCTCTGCTGATTGTTTTTCATCAAAGCATGTTTAACGCTTTATTTTTTAAATCAGTACAAGATATAATTAAAAAGGAAAATAATCAATTTAAAAAGATTAAATCACGAGGAAGTCACAATTAAAATGACTTTGAGTGTTTACCCAAAATAAAAATAAAAATGACTTTGAGTAAAATAAAGACCAACTTATACCATCTTATCAATACTATTTAATTTTTAATTCTTTATTTATTTATTTTTGTTATTGTTAATTAGTTCAAAATTTATACTAAAACACAATATCAATTATATGATCAGAAAAAAAATGTACATAAGCAAAAATAAAACAATAACAATAAAGTAAAGCAGAAAAAATTAAATATTTACAAAAATAACAACTCTATATAATCAAAATTAGCTCCAAAAAACTAAAATAAAAAATAAAAAATTGAAGTTAAATCTAAAATAACTTTCTCCTATCATATTCTTAATTCATAAGAGAATTTGACCAAATTAAAAAATTTCAACGGATTAAATTACATTTTTTTGATTTTATGGCAAACTTCCTCAAAGATTCGGTCTTAGGAGCAACATTGTTAATGATTTTTTTATCGAAAGTCTCAACACTCCTTATCATGAGTCACAGATGTTATATGTTTTTATTGAAAATTTTCAGTATGTGAAGTAGTAAGATTCTTAAATGAAATTTGATATAGGAGATATTTTTTTATCGGAAATTTTTTTTTTTTGGGAATATGATGAATTTTTATTTTGAAAATATTGGGTTAATTATACTAATTCTGTTGGAAAATAAAAAAATACCATATATCATATGATATTTGTGTTTGAAATTTTGTAGTTTGTTGATATCGATTTGAAAATAATACTGTGTGTATCAATTACACAGCTGTTGGAAATATAAAAAAATACCATATATCATATGCTCATATTTTTTAATTTCACCAGTTTGAAATTTTGTTTGGTTCTTTCAGTTAAAATTGGTGTAAAAACTGAAATGATGATAAAAAAAATTTCTGGGGAATATTTTTAATTTCCTCATAACAAACATTTGGAATTTCTAAAATATTTTCAGTTAAAAGAAGTCATGAGTCATGACAGAAAACAACTATAAATTTATTTTAGACATAATTTTCTAAGGACTTGCCAGTGATTTTATTTGAATTAGAAAATTCCAAAAAATCATTTTATTTTGAAAATTGATCTGTGAAAATTAAGATTAGGTTCAGAGTTTGATTACATTCAGCAAATAATAAAAATAATAATCTTAATACACTCTTAATATTAAAAAAAATTCACCTTAAATTAATTATGTAAATTATTATTAAACTTTAAAAATATTTGTTTAGAAATAGAAATGAGATGAATAAAATTATTCTTTATAAATAAATCAAATTATAATCATTTCATTTGAGCTTAAAGAAAAAATTCGCTTTGATATATTCCCCGATGCAACAAAAAAATTCAAAATTACACAGTTTTATGAGTTTTATCAACGATCTGCATATCAAAATTTCAGATCGTTAGGTATCAAAAATAAAAAATTCAGATCGTTGGAACTTGGAACCGTGTTTCATTTAAAACGATACAGTATTATCTATTTTAAAAGTATAAATATTTTTCCATTAAAAAATAAGGATTTTATAATTCTCATGTTGTTGAATGAGAATTAAAATCTCATGTTGTAGAGATAAAAAGGGACCCATGTGTTAGAAAAAATTATATGTGGGACCCATATCAGCACGAAAATTGAAGGGTGTGTAGGAAAAATTGAATTATCATGTTAAATGAGAATTATAAAACCCTGAAAATAAAGACTTTTAATCAGATCAATCCAAGAAGAGAAAACTGGAAAAGGTTTGTGTAAGTGTAGCGAAGTAAATGATTATTCCTTGGAGGGACTCTTGTGAATGTGCACAACATATGTGAAAATATAAAAACCCATTTTCGAAATTATTTTCTTGGAAGAAGTTTTGTTGATAGATCAATTTAGATCTTAATGTTAAATGTTGAGATATATAGTCCCACATTGGTCGAAGAGCAACTAATGTGGAGTTTATAAGACCTTGTACACTCCCACCCTTTGAGCTAGCTTTTGGGGTGATGTATCCCAAGGTTCTTTATATAGTATCAGAGTTTATGCACGATCCAAAGGATTAAAGCTACTACTGATAAAGGATTGTTGTTCCGATATCGAATCTCAAGCTTTGATACCAACTTGAGATTCGATCCTCACCGCCCCCACTTTAAAGTGGAAGCACAGAAGGTAAACCAAAGATTGAGCCTCTTGCATAATCCACGCTTCAAGCCAAGAGGGCTCTTGCGTGAGGGGGCGTGTTGAGATATATAGTCCCACATTGGTCGAAGAACAACTGATGTGGAGTTTATAAGCTATGTAGCACCGATACTGACACGGGACACGTGACACAATACGACACGACACTCCGACACGTTAATTCTAAGAAATGTTAGATTTCGACACATTAGGACACGTTTTGATATTAAATAATATTTTTAATTTATGTAGTGTATATTATATTTAATATTCAATAATTTAACAAAAAAAATGAATCTAAACTTATAATATTCATAAATCTTGCAAAGAAACATAAGATATCCCAAATATTTATATTAAACTCAACAAAATAGTAATCGTAATCCAATGAATATAATAGTTGGATTTAAAAATTCAACGCAACGTAACCTTTAAATCTTTTTTTGAATTTCTATAACATGTATTGGAGTGTCGGGGAGTGTCGGAGTGTCGGGAAGAGTCGGACACGACACGTCAGGATTTTTGAAGTGTCGGTGCTTCATAGTTTATAAGGCCTTAGACATTCTCACCCTTTGAGCTATCTTTTGGGGTGCTGTATCCCAAATTTCTTTATATTAAATAAGAAATGATATGTATTTCGAGTACCATTTTTGCTTATGTTTTATATGAAAATTGTTCTCTTAAAATGAGTTTAATTTTTAAATGAGTATGATTTTTTTATTTTATTTTATAAAGTACATCAATATAACTCACTAAATAATATAAGATTAGATATATTCTTAAGACATTTTCCCTTACATCAGTGGCGGTCCAATTTGAATGTTCATGCTTAACTAAGTGAGAGTGAATCTCCATCACATGAATGCACGCATGTACTGCATTTCTGTTGTGGAGAGATGGTGAAACCATTTTCTCTTACATATACAAGAGTAAATATCATTTTCCGTCCTCAGCAAATTTTATGATACCCGCTTTAGTCCTTAGCAAATAAAAAGGCTATTCGTGGTCCTTAAGAAATTCAAAGTGAACCCATTTTAGTCATTTTGAGGGACTAGTGTGGGTCTTTTTTGAATTTATGAGGGATCACGATTTCAACTAAATTGATCCATTTTGAATTTCTCATGGACCACGAATAGCCTTTTTATTTGCTATGGACTAAAGCGGGTATAGTAAACACACCAAGAGCAATAAGAGAAAGCTAGACTTCTAGAGCAAACAACTAAGGTTCTACATTACATAGGACAGACACCAATGGAACAATTAGGGACAAATGAAAACATTCAATGTCTGGAAAAAAAAAAAAAAAAAAAGTAAGAGAAACAATAAAGACAACATTAAATATGTCTCAAACAGTAGGAGCTACCATTTTTCGCAACTAATTGAGCTTTTATGGCATTTGAAAGGGCCAATGGAGAGCTCCTCCTCCATAGTAATTCATAGCACTGTTTTGGTTCATTTCAGGAGGAAATGGGGTAAGAGGATTTTGCTGGCTATTCTGCATTTGCAACTCAGGAAAATCATATGTTGCTGGAGGATTGTATGGTGTGGCTTGGTGATGCAGAACCTGCTCATTACTTCCTTGCATTGGGAAAGGGCTATTGTTGAAGCTTGTTGAACCCATTATAGCTTGAAAATCTCCAGGCTGATAAGGGGTGTTCAAATCAAAGAAAGTAGTATCTAACTGATCATAAAAGTTTGCAGCTTGTTCAGGCAACATAGGTAACCCTGATGAGTGACTATTGCTTGAAATGAAGTCTAGTTCTCTGAGGTTATTGTTAGACATGCCAGACATAAAGTTTTCTTCTGGCCTTGGATGAGACACAAGAGAGAGTTCTGAGAGGTTAATCATACGCATGTTGTCTTCATGCCTTTGTTGTGGGATGAATGATGACCCTAAGAAGTTATTGCCAGAATTGAACTCCATTGGCTTCAACTGAGGCCCTGAGATCACACGTGTTGGATAGACACGTGTAAGCACATTGTTGGAACTTTTAGCTGAAGTACTGTTCCACATACCAATCTCCATGCTACTAGCTTTTGCATTAGAGCTCTCAATTCTTCCACTTGGACTTCCTTTTTTGTCATTGTTTAGAAAAAAGTTGGCTAAAATAGCAGCAGCACGAGCATTCCAGCTTTCATCTGTTTGGATTTGTTTTCCCTTATAAGCATCATTCCTCATGTTTACACCACTAGCAATGGTGTTAACATTTCTGTTTACTTGAGCTCCAACACCAGGAATAGTCAGTGGCCTATTTGAAGTTTGTTGAAGCCTAAGGGACTCTAGTTTTTTTGCAGCAATCTGTTGTGCTGTTGGTCCCAAATCTTGAACAAACCTCAGCAAGCTATCTTTGTAGTTATTGGGATCTATGTTCAACTGCAATGCCAACATTCATTATATTAGTGATGATGCTCATAGCTTAATTTCTGAAATTGAAATTCTTGGTAAGAGGTCAATATATTAGTCAAATAGCTACATTGAAGTAACATTATTTAGTTGGTTAAAACTGGACCTAAAGTAGACAGCATAAGTAAATTTTGAATGTGGTTTGAGCATACTTGTGTATAATTTATTTTTGGGTTTAGTGTGTGTCATTTAAAAAGACACAACAAGTTATGTCTTTTCAATAACTTATACAAAGTATGACATACTTTGTGTAAATCTGAAAGTTATTCTTGTTTTTTCACTTTACAGTTAGCGATGTGAGTGGAAGAAAGAAAAAAAATAACTTTTTAGATTTACACAAAGTATGACCGGTCATACTTTGTGTAAATTACCTAAAAGAACACAAGTTTGTGTCCTTCAAAATGATATTTCTTTTTTCATTTATTTTTTTTATGTTTATCAAAATTTTGTGCTACAAATAAAAATAATTATATATGAGAACTTTTTTTTTTGGTAAACATATATGAGAACTTAGATCAAACAAGAAGTTTTTTTGTTTTAGGTTGGAAAAATAAGGTGGGGAGGAGGGAGGGGTTTAGATTTACAATTTCTCCATCATGTAAAGGGAATTAAGAATTGACTATCATGTTTGTTTTTTCAAATCTGCAGCATTTACCAAAGCTAGTGTACAGAGTATCATGTTCAGATGTGACCTATGTTAACAAATAATTGCTTGAGAGAAGAACTGAACTTACTTGAATGTTACGCTTGTTAGCATTTAAGAACTCTGAAAGCAGTGACTTATTTGAAGGCCAATACATGTCTCTCTTTTGTGTTTCACTTACCGTAGAACGAGTATCATTGTTTCTCCCTGTGTTACAAAGAGGAAAATGCAATAATTACTTGTTCTCAATCATTCAAACAAAAAAATAAAACTTATAAAGTTTATATATATAGTTAGCATTATATTTATCTCATTTTAGTTGAGAGAAGCTAAGTTTCTACACAAAAAAAATAGAGATGAATCACACCTATATTTTTCTGTCTCCTCTTAACTGAGAGTTCAGCTTGTGATATTGTTTTTGCTACGTGAGTAATTCTTTTGATGTAGCATGAAAAATGATTTCCCATCAACTTAAAGAGTTTGAATGTGTCATTTTAGATGAAGCGACGTCATTTCAATATATATTTAGTTATTTTTTACATTCTTTCTTTATCACTTTCTCTCTTATCCTAATTTTAGAAAGGAGATAGAATGTAAAAAATCACTAATTATGCACCAAAAGGACATCGTTTCATCTAAAAACAAAGTTTTGTGCTATTGACAAATGTTTTTCCCATATATATATATATATATGAAAAAATATTTCTGAAACAGCTTGAAATATATTTATCTCCATTCACCCAAAAATTCTTATATTAATCGATTTACCTTTGAATGATTATGATTCCCCTTTTTCTCTATTTTCCTTTATAACTATTGAACCATCTTTGTACGATTATGATTTAGTAGCAGTAGATAAAGTTATCTCAAGCAACTTGAGAAACGATAAGCCATATATATATATATATATATATTATATATATATATATATATATATATATATATATATATATAATCATTTGACACCAATGTCAAATTTTAATTTTAACACCTCATCTGATAGCCGTTAGATAAAAAAAGATAGTGTCAAAGGATCCTACCATATATATGAGGTAGGATCCTTTGACACCAGTGTTAAATTTTAAAATTGACACCTCATCTGAGAGTCGTTAGATCAAAAAAGATCAACGACTATTATTTGCAAGCATGTGACACAATTGATCTTTTTTTATCTAAGAGCTATTAGATGAGGTGTCAAATTTGAAATTTGACACTGGTGTCAAAGGATCCTACCTTTCATATTTGTTGCAGACACAACTTTTTTTAAAAAAGTGGGACCCACAAATTAAAAAAAAATGGTTATACTAAGTCTTACTTGTTAGATTTAGTTTACGGCATATAAACATTTTTGTAATTAAGGCAAAAATATTTTTGCCATATATATATATATTTTTTTTTCATGAGTAAGGATATTCTAACTACCAGAAATTCTTACTACTAATTTACTACTCATCACATTACCATTGGATCAAAGAGAGAGAATGTTAAAAAAAATTAAAGAGAGAGAAAATGTTAATCTAATGGTGATTAGATAGGTAATAAGTTGGTAGTAGAAAATTTTGATAGTGAGAATACCCTCTCATATTTCATACCTGCAAGTATAGAAGTTCTGGGTTGCCTTGTCCGTCTCTTGGAATGATCAATTATTGCTTTGCCTTTTTCTTTGTAATTATTGTCAGATTTGTTCTTGCTTGCCAATTCCAACGCCAACTTCCTGTCTCTTTGCTCTTGCTTTTTCTTCTCTTCTAATGCAATAATTCTGCTACTCCTTCTCCTCTCTGTGTGATCCGTTTCATCTTCAAAATTCACTCGTTTTCTTCTACTCCCTATACATATATACCAATGAGACCAGTCTTTAATTAATGAGACCGGTTTTTTGTTTGGTAATCTAATGAGACCGGTTTTAATTGTGTTTATGTGCTCATACACATATACTTTTATGCATACATTAATACAAACTATACAAAAAGGCATAGAATAATAGCTCAATTTATTACTTCTCACATCAGGGCTCCTTCCCAACTCATTAAAGAAAATATAATAAAATTAAAAAAAAAATGCTTGGTGTATTTATTTTTAGTGGATTGTTGTGCTGAATTGAGGGATTGTTACAAAAAGATTAAATTTAACACATGAAAAGTCAACCAACAGATATTAAAAGAATAAAAAGAAAGTCGAAATAAATTAAAGTTTTTTCTCTTTTAAAAAATAAAAAAATGGGAATACTATTTATTTCAATTTAAAAAATACAAGTCTAAAATCAATTATATATCAACAAAGAATCACAAGAATTAAAAAATTAAGATTGGGGAATTGGGCCATTGGGGTAATATGCATAATATAAAAAAATTAAAAATAGAATGGGAAATTAAGGAAATCAATTAAAAATAATAATTATGAAACATCAATTAAGCAAAATTGTCAGTGGATACACAAGAAAACGAGATAGGTTATTCACCTATTTCTTTTTTGCATATCTTTGCTTACCACTCTAAAATATTATTAGATCAAAATCTCAACAAATCTTTATCTTTCTCTCTCCTCTTGAGATTCTGATCTAACGGTGTTGGAGAATGGTAGGCGGTAGGCAAAAAAAGATAAGTAGAATAACCTATTCCCAAGAAAACACACATCAATTGGGCGAATAGGTTGAGAATTTTGAAGAGAACTTAAGTATTAAAACAAAGGGATAGGTATTCTACCTACCTTATTTTGCCTATATCTTTTAACACCATTAGATTATAATCTAATCTAACAGTGGAGATTTATCGGATAAAACAAATTCTTTTGTCTCTTCCTCTTTCCCACCGCCTCCCACCATTTCTCTCTCCTCTCATCTTCGTCAAGCTCTCCACCGTCCCAAATCATCTGATCACCGTCAAACACTAGTCCACCATATCACTTACCTTTGTTTTGCTCTACTGCGAGCATTCGTTGCGCTTGTTCTCGGCAAAATCATTGATATAGGTCTTTTAGTCCATTATCACTTCATTTTTCATTCACATCAATAGTCTTTTTCCAAATGAATTTGACATTTATGATATATTCTTGGGGACATAAGAAACCGATTTGAAAAGTGAAACATTCTAACTCTTGCTATTGGACTTCAATTTTTAAAAAAGATGACATTTTTTTGGGTTTCTGTCATTGCTTTAGCCTCAAGGGGGTGGGAGGTAGTGGAAGAGAGAGAAAGAGGTAAAAGGGTTTATTTTATCCCGTGAATCTCTACCATTAGATTAGATTGTAATCTAACGATGTTAAGAGAGGTAGACAAAGGAAGGCAGAATAACCTATCCCTAAAATAAATTAGATCATGAAAACAAATCATATCAAAGGGAGAAAATCATTAAGAAAAGGTAGCAAAGATAGGCAGAAAAAAGATAGGTAAAATAACTTATCCCTAAAATAAAAATGAGAAATAAATAAAGACATGCCTAACCGAAATATTTTTAGTGACCAAACTTGAAAATGATAACAGTAAGATTTCTATAAATCATAATGACACATAAATTGGGAGGTGGGGTTGAGGTTTGAACACATCAATGTCATACCAAGTTAGATGATGCATGGAGATCATAAGTAGAGACAAAGTGAGAAGTTAATTAAACATAATCATCAAGGGAAATACATAAATAAACCCATTATTTTTATTTATTTATTTATCTTTTTAGAAGGGGTTGAGATCTGGTGGAAGCTTAATGTTAAAAAAAGTTAAATTGCGCATGTGGATCATGAAGTAAGGAAAAATGAGAAGATGAAGAAAAAATAAAAATTTTGGTAATGGGATTAGGAAAAAAGGAGACAACAATTAAACAAATCGATATCTCAAATTGAACAAAATCATTGGTGAAAAAAATACAGATGATGTTGAAGACATACCCATGACTGATGGAGAGTTCAACCTGCATAAAAAGTCGAACAAGAAAGCATCAACAATAAGGCATAAACGACATACCACTTAAGTCATATGAAAAGATCAAAGGTAAGAAATTTACCAAGCACATTAATTAAAGAGAAATTAGAAGAAGAAATCACTTTTTCCAAAATCTTAAAATCTTTCAAGATTCACAAATCTCTATTGTTCAACATGCTAGAACCTCATCGCATTTAACAAGATAACATTGTCCTTTCTATATACTCTTGTGATGAGCAAAAGTGGTCTATTTATTTTTAAAGCACAAACCAGACATGACTGCTGATGGCAGGTCCACTAATAGTTCGTAACGTAAATTTGACAAAAGCTTCAATATTTAAGTTACATATACAGGGTCACTTAAAATTTTCCTCAATTTTGATGAGTTTGTTGGTGTCTTTTTCTGCACGATAAAGTTTATATATTAAATTCAAATAAATTCTAATAAAGTATATTAGTAAAAAATTGCTGAACAAAAGGCGTTTCATTTTGTTTTGTTTTGTTGTTGTAAGCTAAAAAAATTTGTATCATAAGGTTTAACAAAGCCTAGAAGTCATATTTACAAAGTGTCTATCTACAAAGATAAGTGGCTTCTTAAAATCACTTTAAGTAAAGTGCTCTAATACTGAACCAAACTCAACTGACAAACATAATAAATGTTCTAGCTCTAGGAGAAACTTTGGACAAGTTCTTGTAAACTAAGACTAGAAAAAATAAATGAGAAATTTATTTTCCCACCATATACCACCTATACACGTATTTTGAAAAATTATATAAAAATATATAAAACAAAGTCATAGTTATCCTTGTTCATTTAAGATTCTCAACTCAAAACATTGACTGTAATATAAGAAAAGAAATTTAAAAACTTGAGGTAATAAAGTGCTACTAGAGAGTTGTGGACGCTTGGATGATGACAGATAGGTAGTATTTAGGAGATAAATTAATCTTTTTAATATAATTTTAAGGTGAACAAAAGTGATTTTATCCGTTGTTGAACTTGCAAGTTGAACATGAATGTTGATGGTAAGTCCACTAATAGTTTGTAATGTAAATTTGAAAAAAAAAATTCGCATTTAAGTTAGCACTACAAAAAAATGGGCATTTTGCAGCGGTTCATTTTTGGTATAGGCGGCGGTTGCAACCGTCGCTAAATGCATTTTTGCAATTTATGGCGGTTGTAATCGTCGCGTATACCAAAAATGAGCCTCCACAAAATACCTATTTTTTGTAATGTAAATATAAGGGAAAATGTCTTGCATTTAAGTTAAGTATAAGGGCCATTTTAAATTTGCTTCAATTTTAATGAGCTTGTTGGTGTCTTTTTTGACATGACAAAATATATATATTAAAATCAAATAAATTCTAATAAAATATATTAGTAAAAAGTTGTTAAGCAAAAGGCGTTTTGTTTTATTTGATTTTGTAAGCCAAAAATTCTCATATCACAACATTTAAGAAGGTCTAAAAGTAATTAAAGGGTTTCAATCTTTATCTAACCACAACAACTCAACTGAAAAAAATATATGTTTAAACTCTAATAAAAAAAAAGTGGCTTTGGACAAGCTCTCATATCCTAAGGACTAGAAAGTTGAATTAGGAAACTATTTCTTCACTATATACTTATACACATACATTGATACATATATATATATAAAAGCATATAAAATAAAGTAATAGCTATCTTTATTCGTTGAAGAGGCCCTTTCCAAATTAGTGAAAGTGTGTATATCATTTAATGAGCAGAGAAATTAAAAAAAAGGTTGAGGTGTTCGTCCTGCTGGATAATTGTGGACACATTTAATGAGCTTTACTAGAAAGGGTAAAGTGTGTATATCATTTTAAAGGATGTAAAGTTGTGTCACTTTAAGTGAGAGAAAGAGATAGATAAAGAAGGAGAGAGAATTGACAAAAAAATAAAGGTGTGGGTCCCACTTATTTATGAGAGTGAAAGGATATAAGTTGTGTCATTTAAAATGATAAACACTTTTCCCTACTAGAAAAGTCTTTATTATCGACCGAAAAAATTTCGTGGAGATTACTCATAGAATTTTTCACGGAATCTGTTTTCCATCAAAAAATTTGAGGGAAAACTAATTTAGTCAAAAGTTTTTGACCGAAAACAAATTCTGTCGTAAAGTTTTTGACAGAAAATCAGAATCCATCGAAAACTTTTGAAAAAATAAATAAAAAATGAAATATATTTGTGGACTTTTCGACGGAATTTAGATTGCGTTGAAAGTTTTCGATGGAAAATGAATTTCGTCGAAAATCTTTGAAAAAAAAATTAAAATGAAAATATATTTGTTGACTTTTCGACTAAATTTAGATTTCGTCGAAAGATTTCGACGGAAAATGAATTCTGTAACAGCCCGTTGTACACCGATATTGTTAACATTGATTATGATATTAAGCGCAGTTACAATCACAGTGATTGGGTTAATTAAATTACGGGCAAATTTTTCTTTTAACATATTCCTTTTCTTACATCAATACATTTTCCGTAATCAATTAAAACCACACTATAATTGTAAAAGCAATTTGCGGAAGCATACATCTTTGCTAACATCATTCATCCTTCTTTTTATTCAATTCATTTAATCTCACCATCTTACTCTCATCTTTTACCAAGTTGTAGTCCTTTACGTTATCTACGCGTGGTTTCAAACCGCGTATCATTTGGAGTTCTACCCATCAAGTTAAGCCTCTTTCTTTTAGTCTAGAAAAACCTTAATTTTCGAAATTTACACTAAGGTGATTACTAGTGGGTGGTAATCGATTACCACCTGTCAAAAATGAGGCAGTAGCCAATTTTCTCAATCCTCTGTTCTGGTAATCTATTACCAACTTTGGGTAATCGATTACCTCACATGGTAATCGATTACCAAAGGCCAGTAATCGATTACCAGTGCAGACAGTCGCCAATTTTTCGTCCCCTGTTGCATGGTAATCGATTACCATGCCTTGGGTAATCGATTACTATGCAGCAAAATGACAGATTACAGCATTTTAAGCCCCAAAAAGGGTGTGTAATCCATCCCCTAACCCCTTGGTACTCCACACAACACATAATCATGTCCTAATGTAGGCTCTAGGCCCTTCCATCATCCAATTTCCTTAAAACATGCATCATTTACAAAGTCCTCAAATAATGGCCATTTACATACAAATATGGACCATTTTTACAACATGAATACCAAGACTTCAAGGCTATGAATGTGGCAATGGACAAGTCCCATGCTCACTCAAAATATACAGTTATCCATGCCATGAATAATGAAACATAAACAAGACTTAGCATATACTCATGAACACTAACAAAAGCATGGAAATAACATCATGCAATATGTTCATGACCTAAGTCCCCAAAATACTAATGGTATGCTATGTGCACTCCATAACTCCTCCAAAATGTCATGCGATCCCAATGCACCGCATGCCAATCCAACGTCCACTATACGGGCTTCTTGCCCGAAGCTCCTCCCGGCTCATAGTGACCTGAAATGTGGTCCCCCAAACACGGGGTGAGATATACGGATATATCTCAGTAAACCAATGGAGCTAGAGGCTCTCTCCACTCCATGGCTCACTAAAATGTATAAAAATGACATCATGTAATATGCAAGTAAAACAATATCACCATCCAACTGGAGACACCCAAGAACATCCATACATGGATTCATGTTCAAGGACTCCATCATATAACTCCCGAGACAGTCCTGGCGCCTCTCCCATGGTTGAGAAGACTCCATGGCAATACCCAACCGGAACTCCTCATGAGTCCTATCCGGCGGACGTCCCTCGCTTGGATCATCCTGATGTCGCTCCTAGAGTCAACACCATGGCATCTCCAATTGGCATTCTCCCTAAGGACGAACCCAGCGGATGTCCAAACCAACACACGTCAACTGGCCAGTGACCAAACAATTTTTCACACAATAGAAGCACACAATCACATCATGTCATAACCACATAATCCAACCACAACCTTCCTCTAGGTGTGGTGGAGCACACTAGGGATTAAACCCAAGTTCCAAGAGTTTACCTCAATACGAGCAATCCGTTCCAAACGTATGCTCCAATTCAACTTCTCACAATTATGTCCGTGTGAGGCACCCTACAACAATCATCAAATCCAAATTACACCAAAACTCATATTTCATGAAATTCCTCAAATTCCTCTAAGTTAAAAACCTATATTTTTCACCAAAATTTAACATAGCATTTCTAGCTTATAAGCATGATTCTAAGGCCTTTTCATCTAATAGCATTTTTCCAATTGGGCTCTCTATCATCACACATCTAAAATCAAAGCTTTGGACACAAATTCATAGATCTATGAAATTAAACACAAAAGTACCACAAATATACTCACAATGTGTTGTATGATCACCACCAAGGCTTCACTAAACCATTAGAAGATCAAAACTCAAAGAAAACTCCAAAAACTCAAGTGGGTCGGATCTGACTTTGCTCAAAACGCGGCCAAGGAGGTGGATTCAAGGCTTCTAAGTGTTACCAATGGCTTTGGGAGGTTGTTTACAATAGATTTCAACACCAAAATCAAACGATTCGGTGAAGAAATGAAGAAATGGGAAATGGAGAAGAAAATGGTGTTTTGGTTGTGCAGGGGCTGTGCGCGCGAGGAAGAGAAGAAAAAGAGAGGAAAGAAAGAAGAAAAAGGGGTGGGGGCCAAGTGACTTCGGTCACACGGGTCCCACACGCGATCTAACTTTGATCCCGATAAAAATTCCGATCACAAATCCTTAATCTAAATATTTTTCTAGTCCATGACATATTTTTATTTCTCCAAAATCTTGATAAAATTTTCACACCTATCGGTACACTCACACCTCAGTATTTTAACACTAAAAATTCACTATTCATCAATTTTTCCCAAATTTTCCTATTCACTCAATTTACCGCCCTGATTCCATTTACAGTATTACTTTTGTCATATGAAATCTCTAATTCAGTATTTAAGCCTCGTAACACACGGTTGGCAAATTACCATTTTGCCCTTTTTGCCCATTTTGGCCATAATTCTTGGATTTTCACTAATCCACCAACTTTCATTTCACAAGATAATACTAAAATACACATTTAAATATTTGAGGTGTTATATTCACCCCACCTTTTTGAAATTTTGTCCGCAAAATTAAATCATACCTGCTCGCTAACTCAGGATACAGCCGGAGAATCTCGTCCTCCCGCTCCCAAGTAGCCTCCTCAGGTGTGCGGCCTTCCCACTGAATCTTCAGCATGGGAATCACTTTACTTCTCAATCGCTTTTCACTACGATCAGAAACTGCAATAGGACCAATGGGAGTCTTCAAGTTCTCCCTGATTTCAATATCATCTGGTATCACCACATGTGATTCATCCGGAACATAACGTCGCAACTGCGACACATGAAAGACATCATGTAAATTAGACAACTGAGGGGGTAAGGCAAGCTGATAGGCCACCAATCCTACTCTTTTCATAATTTGATATGGTCCAATAAACCGTGGACTCAGCTTCCTCACACCCAACGCACGGCCAACACCTGTGACCGGAGATAACCGTACAAAAACATGGTCACCTTCCTCAAATTCCAGCGGTCTATGCTTATTGTCATAGTAACTTTTCTGCCGATTCTGTGCCTGTTTCAACTTTTCTCTGATCATTTCAATTTGCACTGTTGTTTCCTGCACAAAATCCAGACCAAATCTTTCCTTATCGCCTACCTCAGTCCAACAAGTGGGCGTACGACACCTCCTGCCATACAAAATCTCATATGGTGCCATACCCAGACTGGAATGAAAACTGTTATTATAAGAAAATTCCACCAGTGGTAAGTACTTATCCCAAGCATTACCCTGTTCCAATGTACAAGCTCTCAACATATCCTCAAGTGTCTGTATGGTCCTCTCAGTCTGACCATCAGTCTGCGGGTGATAAGCAGTGCTCAGTCGAAGCGGAGTGCCAAAAGCCTGCTGTAAAGCTCCCCAAAAGCGCGAAGTAAACTTCGGGTCCCGATCACTCACAATGCTAATCGGTATCCCATGGAGTCTAACAATCTCCTTTACATACAACGTAGCCAACTTCTCTGTGGTAAAATCCACTCGTACTGGTAGAAAATGTGCAGACTTCGTGAGTCGGTCCACGATAACCCAAATCGAATCATAACCAGCTTGAGTTCGCGGCAATCCCACAACAAAATCCATTGAAATACTCTCCCATTTCCATTCAGGTATATCCAGCGGCTGAAGTAATCCAGCAGGTTTCTGATGCTCTATTTTCACTTTTTGACAAACCAAGCACTTAGACACGTACTCGGCAACATCCCTTTTCATCCCAGGCCACCAGAACTTAACTTTCAAATCTTGATACATCTTTGTGGCACCTGGGTGGATAGCATATTGACCCTTATGGGGCCTCAGTCATAACTTCCTCTGCAAGTTCCTTGGGCACAACAATCTTGCCCTGATATAATAATAATCCCTGTTCATTAACAGATATGCCACTCTGGCCTTTCAAATACTTTATACTTTCATTTCGAATCTGAGTCTCTTTAATCTTCTCGTGCAGCTCGTTCTCAATCCGAGTCAACTCCATATCACACATTCTTCCTGCAAAGAAATCCGTTATTTTCATATCGCGGAATTGCTCAATCACTTCATTGTCCCACATCATCATATGAGATAAGTTGACAGACTTCCTACTCAATGCATCTGCCACAACATTAGCCTTTCCCGGGTGGTATTTCAGCTCAAAGTCATAATCTTTCAGGAATTCAACCCATCTACGCTGTCTCATATTCAGCTCCTTCTGATCAAACAAATATTTCAAGCTTTTATGGTCGCTGAACACAGCAAATTTCATCCCATACAGAAAGTGCCTCCAAATTTTCAAGGCAAACACAATAGCAGCAAGTTCCAAGTCATGCGTCGGATAATTTTCTTCATGTGGCCTCAACTGCCTAGACGCATAAGCAATCACTTTTCCTTCCTGCATCAGCACGCTCCCTAAACCTTTCTTAGAAGCATCGCAATATAACACAAACTCACCCTCCGGATCAGGTAGAGTCAACACCGGAGCAGTGGTCAATTTCTCTTTAAGTAGCAGAAAACAGTCCTCACATTCCTGGGTCCACACAAAAGGAGTATCCTTCCGTGTCAAACGAGTCAACGGTAAAACCATTGCAGAAAATCCCTGTATAAATCGGCGATAATAGCCAGCAAGCCCCAGGAAGCTTCTAATCTCAGTCACAGTCTTAGGTCGTTCCCAGTCACTCACCGCTTCAATCTTGCTTGGATCCACTGCAACACCGCTTGCAGAAATAACGTGACCCAAAAATTGCACCTCAGACAACCAGAATTCACACTTAGACGGTTTAGCATATAACTTCTTGTCTTTCAACACCTGCAACACTGTCCTCAAATGGTCGACGTGCTCCTCCTTACTCTTAGAGTAGATCAAAATGTCATCAATAAAAACAATTACAAACTGGTCCAAAAACGGTTTGAAAATGCGGTTCATATAATCCATGAACACCGCCGGGGCATTAGTAAGCCCAAAAGGTATCACTTGATACTCAAAATGTCCATATCTGGATCGGAAAGCTGTTTTAGGTACATCCTCCGGTTTAATCCGAATCTGGTGATATCCGGACCGAAGATCAATCTTTGAAAACACACAGGCATCCCTCAACTGATCTAATAAATCATCAATACGCGGTAATGGGTACCGGTTCTTAATAGTCACTTTATTCAGCTGTCGGTAGTCAGTGCACAATCTCATGCTACCATCCTTTTTCTTTACAAATATCACCGGTGCTCCCCACGGAGACACACTCGGCCTAATAAAATTCTTTGCAGACAGTTCTTCAATGTGTTTCTTCAACTCGGCCAACTCAAGTGGCGACATCCGGTATGGAGCCAAGGAGATCGGCCCCACACCAGGCAATAAATCAATCGAGAATTCAATCTCTCTCTCAGGTGGGAATTCCGGTATCTCATCCGGAAATACATCCTCAAACTCATTAACAAATGGAATAGCAGAAATCTCCTCCTTTTTATCACCCACCAATCCGCCCAACAAGACATAACCCAAATCTCCAGCCTTCAAGGCTTTCACAGTTTGACTGACAGACAAATATAAAGACAGACAAACAGACGGCCTCTCGTGAGATAACAACAACCTCTTTCCGCAGCAATCAATCATTGCGCAGCTCCGAGACAACCAATCCATCCCCAAAATCAAATTGACAGAGGCCAGGGGTAAGATAATTAAATCAATGGTGTAACCCCTGCCTAAATAGGTGAACTTCACATCTTCACAAATCCAAGACGATTCACTAACCTCTCCTGTAGCGGTAGTAATACGCATCGGAGGAACCATCCGTGTTACCTTTAAGTCCAACGCCTTAGCCACATAGTCCGCCACAAATGAATGTGTTGCTCCCGAATCAAACAACACAGATAAATCAACATTAGAGAGAAAAATTATACCTTTAACCAAATTCGGAGCCTTTTCAGTACGTTGTGCATTTGTAGTATAAACTCGTCCCACAGTAGGAACGACAGCAATAGGAGTAACAGTAGTAGTAGCTGGCGGCAAGGCCTGCAGATTCGCAGCCTGCCCCGAAGAAGATGGACAATTTCTAGCAAAGTGGCCACTCTGACCACATCTAAAACAGTTCGACGTACCAGCACCACATACACCTCTGTGGTATTTCCCACACTTCCCACATTGTGGGGTAAAATATCTGTTCAAAGCACCACCACCACCAGTATTTCCACCCCTCTTGAACTGACCAGGAGGCTGCCTCACATGCAACCCCCTACCCCTGTTATTATTATTAAAACCTCCTCTATTAGTATTTCCAGTAGGACCAGGTGTCCTCTTAACATCTTGCTCTTTTGCCGAATCAGATTTCGGATACCTTCCATAAATAGTCTCGACCCTCTTACATTGGGTCACCAAATCAGCAAAGTTTCTCACTGCTGTATTTGACATTCTCTTAGCAATCTTCTCACTCAGCCCTCTTTGAAATTTAGCTGACAAGAACTCAGGAGTAGGTAGAGTACCTCCATAGTTAGCAAACTTGACAAGTTCATTAAATTTCGCCACATAGGCATCCACAGTCATGACTCCCTGTACCAGATTATCGAATTCACCTTGCTTTGCCTCCCGAACATCGCGGGGAAAATATTCTTCATGAAATAAACCTTCGAATAAAGTCCAAGTAAGAACCTCACCCTGAATAACAAATGGTCGAGACACATTGTCCCACCACTCTTGGGCATCACCCTCCAGCATATAAACAGAATACAGTAACTTCTGCGGATCTTGGCATCTCATCACCTGGAAAATCTTATCCATACCCCTCAACCAAGCAGTAACCTCCTTCGGGTCCCTTGACCCCAGAAATGCGGGTGGCTTATGTTTCCTAAAAGATATGAGCCTACGCTCATCGTCAGCATTATCAAGCACCTGCCCAGCAGCCCCAATAGATTGGGCAACAGATGACGGATCAGGAACATAGCTAGGGTCAGTAGTAGTATGATGACTAGCCTCACCAGTGTGGTGACTAGCCCCACTCTCCCCCTGTTGAGGAGTAACAGATGGCGTCGGTGTAGGAGTCACCGTAGCCGTGTGCGGAGGTGAATTATCCCTCCTAGGCCGACCTCTATCCGCCCTCATCTCAGCCATAAAGGCCTGCATCATGTCCTGATTAGTTTTCATCAGGTTCTCAGTCATATTTCTATTTGCAGCCGTTTCCGCCTGCAGAGCATTCAGGACTGCAGTGACCGGATCCGGTGGCAAAGGACCTGCACCACGTGCCCCACGGCGACCTCGTGCCCTACTCATGATATCTGTACATGTAACACAAAGGAATGAGTTGATCAAACCCACACTGAGGAATCACATATACATTAATCATAAATAGTTCACAGATAGCTATGGCACACAAGATACAACATACACAAACAATCAGAGTTCCCTAAACAAAACTGCTCTGATACCATAAAATGTAACAGCCCGTTGTACACCGGTATTGTTAACATTGATTATGATATTAAGCGCAGTTACAATCACAGTGATTGGGTTAATTAAATTACGGGCAAATTTTTCTTTTAACATATTCCTTTTCTTACATCAATACATTTTCCGTAATCAATTAAAACCACACTATAATTGTAAAAGCAATTTGCGGAAGCATACATCTTTGCTAACATCATTCATCCTTCTTTTTATTCAATTCATTTAATCTCACCATCTTACTCTCATCTTTTACCAAGTTGTAGTCCTTTACGTTATCTACGCGTGGTTTCAAACCGCGTATCATTTGGAGTTCTACCCATCAAGTTAAGCCTCTTTCTTTTAGTCTAGAAAAACCTTAATTTTCGAAATTTACACTGTGGTAATCGATTACTAGTGGGTGGTAATCGATTACCACCTGTCAAAAATGAGGCAGTAGCCAATTTTCTCAATCCTCTGTTCTGGTAATCTATTACCAACTTTGGGTAATCGATTACCTCACATGGTAATCGATTACCAAAGGCCAGTAATCGATTACCAGTGCAGACAGTCGCCAATTTTTCGTCCCCTGTTGCATGGTAATCGATTACCATGCCTTGGGTAATCGATTACTATGCAGCAAAATGACATATTACAGCATTTTAAGCCCCAAAAAGGGTGTGTAATCCATCCCCTAACCCCTTGGTACTCCACACAACACATAATCATGTCCTAATGTAGGCTCTAGGCCCTTCCATCATCCAATTTCCTTAAAACATGCATCATTTACAAAGTCCTCAAATAATGGCCATTTACATACAAATATGGACCATTTTTACAACATGAATACCAAGACTTCAAGGCTATGAATGTGGCAATGGACAAGTCCCATGCTCACTCAAAATATACAGTTATCCATGCCATGAATAATGAAACATAAACAAGACTTAGCATATACTCATGAACACTAACAAAAGCATGGAAATAACATCATGCAATATGTTCATGACCTAAGTCCCCAAAATACTAATGGTATGCTATGTGCACTCCATAACTCCTCCAAAATGTCATGCGATCCCAATGCACCGCATGCCAATCCAACGTCCACTATACGGGCTTCTTGCCCGAAGCTCCTCCCGGCTCATAGTGACCTGAAATGTGGTCCGCCAAACACGGGGTGAGATATACGGATATATCTCAGTAAACCAATGGAGCTAGAGGCTCTCTCCACTCCATGGCTCACTAAAATGTATAAAAATGACATCATGTAATATGCAAGTAAAACAATATCACCATCCAACTGGAGACACCCAAGAACATCCATACATGGATTCATGTTCAAGGACTCCATCATATAACTCCCGAGACAGTCCTGGCGCCTCTCCCATGGTTGAGAAGACTCCATGGCAATACCCAACCGGAACTCCTCATGAGCCCTATCCGGCGGACGTCCCCCGCTTGGATCATCCTGATGTCGCTCCCAAAGTCAACACCATGGCATCTCCAACTGGCATTCTCCCTAAGGACGAACCCAGTGGATGTCCAAACCAACACACGTCAACTGGCCAGTGACCAAACAATTTTTCACACAATACAAGCAATATGCATACAAGCACACAATCACATCATGTCATAACCACATAATCCAACCACAACCTTCCTCTAGGTGTGGTGGAGCACACTAGGGATTAAACCCAAGTTCCAAGAGTTTACCTCAATACGAGCAATCCGTTCCAAACGTATGCTCCAATTCAACTTCTCACAATTATGTCCGTGTGAGGCACCCTACAACAATCATCAAATCCAAATTACACCAAAACTCATTTTTCATGAAATTCCTCTAAGTTAAAAACCTATATTTTTCACCAAAATTTAACATAGCATTTCTAGCTAATAAGCATGATTCTAAGGCCTTTTCATCTAATAGCATTTTTCCATTTGGGCTCTCTATCATCACACATCTAAAATCAAAGCTTTGGACACAAATTCATAGATCTATGAAATCAAACACAAAAGTACCACAAATATACTCACAATGTGTTGTATGATCACCACCAAGGCTTCACTAAACCATTAGAAGATCAAAACTCCAAAAACTCAAGTGGGTCAGATCTGACTTTGCTCAAAACGCAGCCAAGGAGGTGGATTCAAGGCTTCTAAGTGTTACCAATGGCTTTGGGAGGTTGTTTACAATAGATTTCAACACCAAAATCAAACGATTCGGTGAAGAAATGAAGAAATGGGAAAATGGAGAAGAAAATGGTGTTTTGGTTGTGCAGGGGCTGTGTGCGCGAGGAAGAGAAGAAAAAGAGAGGAAAGAAAGAAGAAAAAGGGGTGTGGGCCAAGTGACTTCGGTCACACGGGTCCCACACGCGATCTAACTTTGATCCCGATAAAAATTCCGATCACAAATCCTTAATCTAAATATTTGTTCAGTCCATGACATATTTTTATTTCTCCAAAATCTTGATAAAATTTTCACACCTATCGGTACACTCACACCTCAGTATTTTAACACTAAAAATTCACTATTCATCAATTTTTCCCAAATTTGCCTATTCACTCAATTTTCCGCCCTGATTCCATTTACAGTATTACTTTTGTCATATGAAATCTCTAACTCAGTATTTAAGCCTCGTAACACACGGTTGGCAAATTACCATTTTGCCCTTTTTGCCCATTTTGGCCATAATTCTTGGATTTTCACTAATCCACCAACTTTCATTTCACAGTATAATATTAAAATACACATTTAAATATTTGAGGTGTTATAAATTCCGTCGAAAACTTTTGAAAAAAACAAATGAAAAAAAATTATATTCGTGGACTTTTCGACAAAAATTGAATTCAGTCAAAACCCTTATAAAAAATTAAATTATAATTATGAACTTTCGACAAAAATCAGATTCCGTCCAAAATTTTTGATGAAAAACGAATTACGTCGAAAACTTTTATAAAAATGTAAGTAAAAAAAAAGAAATTATATATATGAACTTTTCAACGCATTTTGTTTTCCGTCGAAAATTTTCGCCGAAAAAATAATTCCATCGAACAGTTCATAAAAAATAAATCAAAAAAGAAAATAAAATTATGAACTTTTTGATAGAAATCAGATTCCATCGAAAACCGTTATAAAAAAATAAATCAAAAAGAAATTATAATTTTGAACTTTTCGACGGAAAATGAATTCCGTCGAAAAGATCATAAAAAATAAATCAAAAATGTAATTATATTTATGTACTTTTCGACATACAAAATGATCTGGCAGAGACTGCAGAAAATGATCCAAAGAGGAAAAAGGTTAGCTATATGCTGATGCACTATCAAGGGGTTTATGAAGTATCAAATACCATATATTAGATAATATTGTGTATCTTAGAGATATAGAGGAGATGGTTGGATTCTGCTTTCAATTGAGGTGGTTTTGAAATTTTTGGCTTGCTTATTGTTTTGAGTATTTCTTGCTAACTGTGTGATATATTAAAATGCAGTCATCATGACAAAAGTGATTTTACTATACGAAGGGATTGTAGCAGTGTAATTAGTCATTTTATTGTCTTAGAATAAAACCTTTATAATCTCCTTGTGATCAATGATTTGGGTGTCAAGTAAAAAGCATATTTTGACCTATTTTATGATGCCAATTGAAGCTGCTATCGTTTCTAGCAAGAAGCCTATTTCACCTGTTACTGTATTGATTAACCATTTCATTGGTTTCTTTTTATCATTTGATCATTGATTTTTTCTCTCTGAAACATGTGGACTTTTACCTCAATAACCATTTATTTTGGGGTAAGTACTACCTATGTTAGTCATGCCTATAATCTAGTTTGTAATCTATGGCTCTTTGCTATACACTTGTCATTGTGTTCTTGATATTGTAGTTGGACATGTTATCCATCAACCTGCAGGCACTTGGGGTTATATCTTTCAAGTAGTTGGACATGATATTTTGGACGGAATTCGTTTTCCGTCGAAAATTAATAAAATATTTTTCGACAGAATTTCATTCATTTTCCGTAAAAAAATTTCCACAAAATCTCTAATTCCGTCAAAAAATTTTTCCCACGAAGAGATATTCGGCGACTTCATTTTCGTCGATAATTCCATCAAAAACTTTGTAACATCCCGGGCGCTGACGAGGGCGGGGAGTGATCGCCGGTGCGCAAGGGCACAGACAAGGAGCGGCTCCTGGCAGGCTTTCAGCGACGGGGTACATGAATGAATCGAATAACACCGGAAAAAGAGGGATTCCAGAGACTGTGCTGGTATGGGACTGTACAGTTGGGAATGGCTTATAAGAATTAATTGGTACTACCTATACTAACAAGATGCATCTACTTTTCGGTAGCCCGGATCGGAAGAACTCCACAATTAAGCGTGCTTGACTTGGAGCAATTCTGGGATGGGTGACCTCCTGGGAAGTTTTATCGGGAAGTGTGCGAGTGAGGACAAAGCACGCTGAAAAGTCTCGTGTTAGTTTGTGGGGACAGTCGTTAATCCTTGCAAGTTGTCAGGCGTTACAAACTTCATTTTTGACGGAATTTTAACCATTTTCAACGGAATTTTTCCGTCGAAAAAAAATCATTTTTTAGTAGTGGAGATGAGATTAGTGAAAGTGAATGTAATATGAGAAAAGAGATTAAAAAGATTACGATGTGTTATCCAAAAAAAAAGTTAAGGTGTTAGAGTCCTACTATATAGTTGGGGACACATTTAACAAGATAACTTAGTCATTTCTATTGATATGCTCCCAGCATATATACTTTTATAGATCAAAAACAGCAGGAAATCAGATCTAAAACTGTATATAAAAGTGTATATGTGGTGAAATTATTGAATAAAATTGTCAGACACTCTCTCACTCAAATTCCTCATGTTTACAGGAGGAAAATAACAAATAAAGGAGTAAGGAGAAGAATCAGACAGAAGCCCCACGCTCCAAGCGTAGGGATCCACGCTTGAAGCGTGGGAGGAGACTTCAGAACAGTGAGTCCACGCTGCAAGCGTGGAACTCCACGCTTGGAGCGTGGAAAAAGCAAAAATGGCAGAAGCTCCACGCTTGGAGCGTGGATCCTGCGCTCCAAGCGTGGGATTGAGAGAGACAGCTGTCAGTTGCAAGAAAAGGAGGATTTTCAGGTTATAAAAAGGGCATAAGGCAACCCTAGGAGACACATCTGATTGCTACACAACTGAGATCGTTCGGAGGCGGAAGTTCTGAGAAAGATCTCTTCTTCTACCTTTCTGTAGTTCTTTTAGTTTTTGTTTTTCAATTGAACTTTGGATTCTAGCCATGATAATGGTTGGCTAGAACCTCTTTGCTGTAGTTAGGGTCACGAACCCTTGTGAACCCCTGATACAATGGATTGAGTTTTTATGAATATATTTATCTTTTGAATTTCGTTCTATTCTGTTCGTATTGTTATTGTTATTATTAGATCCGATCAATCTAGTAAGTAATAATAGATCTGAGGATTAGGGCCAACAAGAGGGATCTGAGGTCTTTAATCCGGAAAGGGGATAGAACGACGGTATGAACATGATCTAGACATAGACATGATTCATATTGTAGATGTTTCAATTATCGATCGTTATGCTTGATCTCATATAGGGCACCTCAAGGAATTAGGGTTCTATATGAGATTAAAGGGTTAATTACTCAAGGGATTGAGAATTAACTATTGATACTTTTATCTGATAATTATCTAAGTTCACGATTTATATATGAATACTTAACTTAATCCAGAGTAAAAGGTGGGGATCATTGGTGAGTGTTCCCTACTACAGCGCTTTTCTCATATATTTTAAACCCTTATTTCAATTCTTTTTCAAAAAAAGAACCAAAAACAAGTCTTTTAAATTTACAAATCAAATTTCCACACAATCCTGACATTCGTGTCAAAACCCTTTTGAAATATTTAATCTTAAAAGAAAAAGTTTTAATTGATTTAAACACACTCTCTGTGGATACGAACTGTGATTTATCACTGTATTACTTGCGCGATTCGGTACACTTGCCGATTCACGTCAAGTTTTTGGCGCCGTTGCCGGGGAGTGTTTTTCTTAAATCAATTAATCTTGATTTTAAAGATTAAATTGTTTTTATTTTATTTTATTTTATTTTTGTTTTGAATCTGTGCTACTAATCTTTTCTCTGAAGTTGTATGCAAAGCAGTGCTTTTCTAAGGAGAAGCGAACGAATTGCTCAAAAAAGAGAAGGAAAGAAAAAGGGCACAGACAATTCCCATTCCAGTAGCCGAAACCCTAGAGATGGCGGCCTTTAATCAGAATGCTGATCCTAGGATGAACACCATCCTCACACCTATCTTTAACAGGCCCAATGCTGGAATTGTTCCACCAGAACTTGGGAACAATCAATGGGAGCTCAAGGCCAACATCATTCAGTTGGCCGAGAGAGAAAAGTATGGAGGAGAGGACAATGAAGATCCTCACAGATTCGTTGACAGATTTTTACGAATCTGTGACTCTACAAAACCTCCACATGTTTCTGATGATGCAATACGATTGAGACTTTTTCCTTTTTCTGTTAAGGAAAAAGCTCTTGATTGGGTGGAAAGACAACCTGCTGATAGCATCATTTCTTGGGAAAACTTGTCTGAAAAATTCTTTGCAGAGTTCTTCCCCATGGAGAAATACAACAACATGGTGAATGATATCACCTCCTTCAAACAACAATTTGGAGAGACCATCTGCGCTTCTTGGAATAGATTCAAGGCCCTCATGAGAAAGGTTCCTCATTATAACCTATCTCAAGGGGACCAAGTGAGAATCTTTTTCAATGGTTGTTTACCGGAGACGAAACTGGTCATTAATACTGCAGCAGGTGGTTCTTTGGGTGATAAGCTAGCTTCAGAGTCATATCATCTGATTGACAAGTTAGCTAAGAATGAGAATGAAACATCTACAAGGACAGGAAAAAGGGAAGTAGTGCCACTCAATGATAATAACGCAATGCTGGCAGAGCAAAAGTTGTTATCACAACAGATGGCTAATCTGAATGCAAAGTTTGAGAGGATGCAGCTTTCTAAAGTTCAAGCAAGTGCAGTTGTTCTTGACTGTGAATATTGTCATGAAGATCATGACACCAATGCTTGTTCTACATTGATGTCTTCAGATTCTGCTCAACAGTTGCAGGTAAATGGCATTTGGTATGATCAGCGCCCTAATCAGCAAAATTTCTCAAGGAATCAGAATAATTCTGCTGGCGTTAATAGTTACCAAAGGAAGAGTTATCAAGGTACTGGTTTAGATATGACATCTGACAACTATCTAAAGCCACCACCTATTCCAAAAAGAGAGCCTTCTGACTTGGAGCGTTTAGTAGGAACTTTAGCACAAAGTACTAACGCTTTCATGGAGGAGAGTAAGGCTAATCAAAAAAGTACCAATGCTTTCATTGAGGAAAGAAGAGCTGAGTCCAGGAACACTAAAGCTTCAATCAAGAACCTGGAATATCAGATTGGTCAACTGGCCCAACAGTTATCTGATAGAGCTCCAAGTACCTTTCCTGGTAACACTACTACCAATCCCAAGGAAAATTGTATGGCAGTTATAACTAGAAGTGGGAAAGTGGTATCATCCCCACCAAAACCTATAGAAGAGGAAGAGAAGGTTGAACAGGAGGAGAAATCTGAAGAAGAAACTGAAAAATCTCCTGAAATATTGAAACCGACTGATGATGTGAAGGAGCCAACTACTCTTCCAAAAGAAAAATTTGAACTTAGTGAAGAGTATCTTATGAAAATGGCACCTTATCCTGGAAGGTTGAAGCCAGAATTAAAAGCAAAAAGTTATGACAGATTTCTTGATCTTTTCAAGAAATTGCATGTGAACATCCCGTTTGCTGAAGCATTGGCTAATATGCCAAACTATGCAAAATTCATGAAGGATCTCCTTTCCAGGAAGCATAAGCTACAAGAGTGTCAAACAGTTGCACTTACTGAGGAGTGTAGTGCTATTATTACCAAGAAGGTCCCGCCTAAGCGTAATGATCCAGGGAGCTTCAATATCCCTATTGAAATTGGGAACACAAAAATCAGTCGGGCATTGTGTGATCTTGGGGCTAGCATTAATCTGATGCCTCTTTCTGTTTACAATTCCTTGGGGATTACCGAGTTGAAGCCTACTCAAGCATCTTTACAACTTGCTGATAGATCCTTAAGGAAGCCAAGTGGTATAGTCGAAGATGTCCTTGTAAAAATTGACAAGTTCATCTTTCCGGCTGATTTTATTGTGCTTGATATGGAGGTAGAAAATGAAATGCCTCTCATATTGGGTAGACCTTTCCTAGCCACAGCCCGTGCAATGATTGATGTTGAAAACGGGAAACTTGAACTAAGGATGAATGATGAGACCGTTACCATTAATGTCTTTGATTTTTTAAAACAGTCTTCTCACAAAGATGATTGTTTTAGTCTGGAAATCTTAAAGGAAAAACAAAGTGTAGCGGTTGAAGTTTCTAGAAAAGTAGATGATGAAAATGGTGCCACAAAGGTGGAGTTGAAGGAGTCTCCTAAAACTTTAAGAGATATCTTCTTGTGTAACAAGGTAGTGACTGAAGCACTGAAGGAAGAAAAGACTGAATTGAAAGACAAAGATCCCTCTGCTCATACCAATAAAATTCTAAATGAGGATGATGACAAACATGAGAAGAAACCCCAAGGGAGGAGTCATCCTACAATGAAGAAGGTACTGAGAAAGGAGGTGATCAAACTCTTTGATAAGAGTTGGAAGAGACACCGGAAGCTAAAGTTTGACAAGAGACATAGAGATTCTATCTCTAAGAAGAATCAAAGCTTCAAAGAGTTTCTAACATGGCTCCATGGTTTGGGCCAAATCTGGGAATGGTGGCTCCAAACACCAAGGCAGCCAAAACCACCAGATCCTCCATTTGCTGAGTCATCCCACGCTGCTGAGTGGGATGACATGGAGGTTTGACTTTATCTCCTTGCTGACGGAGATTTTGTACATTAGTTTATTTTTCTGTTTTGTATTTTAGTTAGTATATTTTTCTCTGATGTTTTAATGTGCGCATTATAGTCTCTTCTATATGCCACTGCTTGTTCCATTGTGCAGGTTTTCCTTCTTGTGGTTTAGTTATTGCTGGGGACAGCAATTTCTAAAATCTGGGAATGGTGGATGACATTGCCCACCTGTTCTTGCACTTTAGCTGCAATTGTGGAACCACACTTCATTTCAGGGGAGATATTCGAACCAACTTACATTTTCAGTTGAAATATCTGTCTTAGCTTAAGCAATTTTAAAAATTCAGCAAATTTTTTTGAAATATGCCTGTATGTATGTTGTTTGGAATATGCCTATTGATAATCTCAGATTTAGATGTTGCTTCCTTAAACAAATGATTGAATTCATCTTAGGAAGTACATTAAGCTTTGAAAGTTTTGGCATGATGTCACTTGGCATGAGTAGAGATTAGAATTGTTCGTCTGTCTGAAATTATGTGCTAAGATTGATGATATGCCTGATATCTCTGTGAGTTCTAGTCTGAAATCATAGCCTTGAGGTTTGAGCCTAGACAGTAAAATTTTTCTGAGAGGCCTCACTGTACTGACACTCTAGAACTTGGTTTGTTTCTCTACAAGGCATGCATTTTAACTGATATGATAAGGCAATTTGTTCTTGATAGCTCTGGCCATAAAGCTCACCTGTATAATTAATCTTCCATTGTTATCCCTTTGAGGTTTGAACCTATTCATTGGTGATTACCAAATTGTTGCTTAACCTATCCATGATGAACTTACCCTAAGTGAGATTGAACTACTGATTTTTCTCAAAAAGAGAGAAAATATCTAAGGTAAGCTCCACTACACTAAGCAGATTGAAAAGGGAAAAGAAAGAAAGAAAAAAAAAAAAAAAAAAAAAAAAAAAGAAAAGAAAAAGGAAAAAGAAAAACATGCGGGTGAAGCAGTGTGAATAAATTGGTCAAACATAGGAATTGACTTCCCGAAATTCTGTGGGCAAGTTAGTGGAGCAAAATTGATAAGTTCTCAGTGTCAATCTCATAGCATTTGAAGCCACTCTCCATACAAAATTCCTACCTTAGCCAGGCCAAATTAAAACCATTGAAAGTCCTTTGATCAGTTAAATGCATGTGTTTGAATCCTTCAATTTTAAGGATATTGAGAATATGATCAAGCCTATGGTAGTGTTTCAGCTGTGATGGTTATGTATGTCTGACACCCTAAAAACACAAGAGTGAGAGTGATATAGTTTGTCTTAGTGAGGGATGTTCAGATTACATTCATGAAATTGCAGAGAATTGATGGCATCATCAGAATTCTTGCAGAATTCAGTCAGGCATGACATAATGGTTTCTTCAAGTGTTTTGTTGATATTGTGTTGAAACACTGCTGTACGAAGTTCTAAGTTTGAATCAGTTTATTGCTGAGGACAGCAATGTTTAAATCTGGGAATTGTTTGATATGCTCCCAGCATATATACTTTTATAGATCAAAAACAGCAGGAAATCAGATCTAAAACTGTATATAAAAGTGTATATGTGGTGAAATTATTGAATAAAATTGTCAGACACTCTCTCACTCAAATTCTTCATGTTTACAGGAGGAAAATAACAAATAAAGGAGTAAGGAGAAGAATCAGACAGAAGCCCCACGCTCCAAGCGTAGGAATCCACGCTTGAAGCGTGGGAGGAGACTTCAGAACAGTGAGTCCACGCTGCAAGCGTGGAACTCCACGCTTGGAGCGTGGAAAAAGCAAAAATGGCAGAAGCTCCACGCTTGGAGCGTGGATCCTGCGCTCCAAGCGTGGGATTGAGAGAGACAGCTGTCAGTTGCAAGAAAAGGAGGATTTTCAGGTTATAAAAAGGGCATAAGGCAACCCTAGGAGACACATCTGATTGCTACACAACTGAGATCGTTCGGAGGCGGAAGTTCTGAGAAAGATCTCTTCTTCTACCTTTCTGTAGTTCTTTTAGTTTTTGTTTTTCAATTGAACTTTGGATTCTAGCCATGATAATGGTTGGCTAGAACCTCTTTGCTGTAGTTAGGGTCACGAACCCTTGTGAACCCCTGATACAATGGATTGAGTTTTTATGAATATATTTATCTTTTGAATTTCGTTCTATTCTGTTCGTATTGTTATTGTTATTATTAGATCCGATCAATCTAGTAAGTAATAATAGATCTGAGGATTAGGGCCAACAAGAGGGATCTGAGGTCTTTAATCCGGAAAGGGGATAGAACGACGGTATGAACATGATCTAGACATAGACATGATTCATATTGTAGATGTTTCAATTATCGATCGTTATGCTTGATCTCATATAGGGCACCTCAAGGAATTAGGGTTCTATATGAGATTAAAGGGTTAATTACTCAAGGGATTGAGAATTAACTATTGATACTTTTATCTGATAATTATCTAAGTTCACGATTTATATATGAATACTTAACTTAATCCAGAGTAAAAGGTGGGGATCATTGGTGAGTGTTCCCTACTACAGCGCTTTTCTCATATATTTTAAACCCTTATTTCAATTCTTTTTCAAAAAAAGAACCAAAAACAAGTCTTTTAAATTTACAAATCAAATTTCCACACAATCCTGACATTCGTGTCAAAACCCTTTTGAAATATTTAATCTTAAAAGAAAAAGTTTTAATTGATTTAAACACACTCTCTGTGGATACGAACTGTGATTTATCACTGTATTACTTGCGCGATTCGGTACACTTGCCGATTCACGTCATCTATACAATCTAGAGATAAACAAAGTGATTTTTTAGGTTACAACCATAAGTCAAACATAATTGTTTGATGAGATATCAACTAATAGTTTGTAACATACAAAAGGCTTCCATATTTAAATTACATGTACATGGTCCTTTCAAATTTCCTCCACTTTGATAAGTTTGTTGGTGTTTTTTTCGAAGCAATAAAACTTATATATTAAAATTAAATATTTGTATTGAATATATTAGTAAATAAAATTTAAACAAAAGGTATTTCATTTTTTTATTTTATTTTTGTAAGCCAAGGATTCTATGTCACAAATTTTAACTAGTCCTAAAAGTGATTTACAAATTGTCTATTAAGAGAGATTGTTTGCTTAAGTTTAAGAGCATTTTAAGAAAAGTGTTTCATTTTTTACCAACTATATCAAAGTCAATTGACAATATATATTTGAAAAAATATAAATGTTTTAGTTTTAATAAAAAAAAGTAGTTCTAGACAAATTCTAAACTAAAATCTAGAATAAACGAACTGCAAATTTATTTCCCCACCTTGTATTTATACACTTACATCAAAATAATTTGTTTAAAGTATATAAAATTCATATATAACTAACTCTAACTTTTTCTAGGCTCTTTTCAAAATATTGAATGTAATATGAGTAGAAAATGTTAGAAATCTTAAATTCATTTTATACCATAAAGTGTAATACCTTGTGTCGATTTTGGGATCTTACGTTTATACAATATTTAAACACATGCAAGAATTTCAATTTACAAGCCATAACACTCATCAAATCGTAACGTAACAATGAAATGCATGTCCAAGACTTAGATTGTAATAGTACAATTCGAACAAGTTTAGTAATCCAGAAACATAAAGCTAATACTTCTTTCGTCCTTCCTCTAGTATTGTCTTCCTTGAATTAAAATCTCAATGAATCGGTGAGACATGAATATCAATAAGCAAAAGAAATTTTTCACAATTTTGTCCACCAAATCAACCATATACTCTAATTGCTATAAGAACCAAACTCAGCCTACAAAAGGGTTAACTCACAAAGTATGCATGCATGCATAAATCTCACAACATAAAATGATATCCAACACATCCATAGCAACTATGAAACATAAATTGTATGATCATAAGACCTACTATATAGCTACTACACATGTACTATAAAACATGAACTGTATGGTCTTAAGACCCAATATCTATAAGCAACTATATGTAAATTAAGCTCAACCACGACAAGGCATCCCTTGCAATGTCAACTATTATACTCTAACTATACTAGGTAAAGTACAAGTGAAAGAGACTATAATCAAATCCATATAGATATGTATGCTCAACAAAACACTCGTCATTTATGGGTGCATGGCTCAATGCATGCACAACCACATCAATAAATAATGTCTACTTAATCATTATTTATTAATCATTAATTAATAAAGCTCGGATACAAGTACGACATGAATACGATTGAACACCTTAACACTTACAAAGGCATTGTGAATCAGCTTTCTAAAGCTGAGATGAAGATTGATAACGACATACAAGCTCTTCTCCTTTTAATTTCGATACCAGAAAGTTGGGATACCCCGATGGTGACTTTAAGCAATTCGCCTCATGATGGAAAGTTAACAATGGATGTAGTTACTGACAACCTCATGAACAAAGAATTCACTAGAAGAGAACGCGGCGTATCTAGCACGTCCGAGGCAAACGTTGCTGAGAATCAAAGAAAATCCGACTTCCGGGGTCGTAGCAAGTGCCAGGGTCATGACAAGTCCAGAGGCCGGTCTGTTGGACAAGTGACTTCAATACTCAGGGGGGGGGTGAATTGAGTTTTACAAAATATTTTTGCAAGGTGCCTCCTTTGATATTTTAAAAATTATATCTTCAATAAAGTGATTTAATAAGGAAAAATCTAAGTGTGAAAGCAAGTGTAGAGATCAACAATGTAAGCAAGCGAATAGATAACGACAATCTAAAAATGTAATTTCAATACTTAAGTAAAGAGATAAAGGTTAGAGAAATTGCAAACTAGATGTATCCTGGTTCGGTCACCACCACCGTGACCTACGTCCAGACTGAAGCCGCTCGATCAATTCTTTTCACTAACTATCAAGCTTGAGGGTGCTTGACAAATCTCTACAATTTTTCAAGACTTCAGGCTCTTGATGCCTTAATAATTTTTCACTCCAAATTTTCTTAGGAATTTGGTGACCTTTCAAGTATAGGGTTCTCTCCCCTCTCAAATCAAGAAGCAAGATGAAAGTGTTTAAAAGTGGCTAAGTACTCTCAAAGTACAAATTGCACAAATTAAAGAACTAAGAGATGTATAACTTCAAAGGAAAGATGAGCTCAAGTGTATGAAATGAGTAAAGTAAGTAATCAATGAGCAATAATGGGCTAGAATGAGTAATAAAGGTTCAATAAATGATCTATGGTCGTCCACTGTTCATCATTGTTGATGTGGGTATTTATATTGACACCTCAACCAAAAACTAGTCATTTCTAGCCGTTGTGATCCGTACATATGCGAATATTTATCGGGCTCATATGCGGATATGGATATCCAGATATTGATATCCGGATATTGTATCAGGATATTGATATCAGGATATTCTAGTGCAATATCCAGATATTTCATGCAGCACCCTTTTTGCTCCAATTCTGAGTTTCTTTTCTTTGAAAAAGGTTTCTGTGACTTGTAATTCATGAAGTTGGTTATGAGAATTGTCTTGAAGCGTTTAAATCATGTAGGTACCTTTTTCAAATCTATTTTGGACAAATCAAACCTTTTGTTTTGACATTTCTTTAAGGATGCATTATTTTGAAACATATGAGTGATGAATGAACTTGAGCTCATGCAATGCTAGTATCTATACACTTTTACATATTTTTTCAAAGTCCTAAATGAATATACCATTTGAGATTTAGGACTTGGATTGATGCTTGAGACTTGATGCTTGCATGCTTTCACATTTACTTGAGTTTCTTTTGGATGTTGCTTCGTCCTTGATCATTCCTCTTTGAGCTCGTTTGTTATCATCAAAACTATGTTGACTTGGAATCGTCAAGTGTGTGTACGTTGCAACCGCATCATCACTTTGGTTCATCACGGTCTAGGCCAAGTATGAATTGATTTTCTTCTATTGTGGGAAGCCCGACCATAAGAAGATTGACTATCGAACTTTGAAGAACGATCAAAATAGTGGAAATGTGAAGTTGGATCATATCGAGCCTAAGAAAAAAGAAGACAAGAGCACCAATGCGGTAGCCGCCAACACTGATGTCGAGATCTTCCTCCTTGGTGAAGATAATTTTCTGAATGTTGCCTAAGATGATTACTCGTGGATTATTGACTCTAGTGCCTTCTTCCATGTTACTCCACATAAAGGCTTCTTCTCTTCTTATAGAAGCGGTGACTTTGGAGTGGTAAAAATGGGAAATCAAGTTACAACCAAAATTGTTGAATTCAGTGATGTAAAACTAACCACGGATGTCGCCTGCCGACTTGTGTTGAAGGAAGTAAGGCATGTGCTAGACATGAGTTTGAACTTGATCTCGGTAGGAAAAGTTGATGATATCGGTTTGGTGAATTAATTTGAAGGTAGAAGTTAACTAGGAAACTTAATGGTTGCCCGAGGCAAAAAAGAAGGCTTTTTGTATGCAATACAAGGAAAAATAAATGGTGGAGAAGCCAACTTGGTTCGGGATGGACCTAATATGAGGTTGTGGCATAAGCACCTCGGCCACATGAGTGAGAAAGTAATCCAAATCTTGAACAAGAAAGAATTTTTGACTGGGTTGAAGGGTCAAGTGCTGGGGAGTTGCATGCATTGCCTAGCTGAAAAGCAGTATCGAGTTTCTTTTGTGAGACCAGATCAACCTAGACGACGCAGGTATATTCTTGATGTTTTCCACACTAATGTTTGCTCTATGTCGGAACAATCATTTGGAGGAGCTCAATATTTTGTATCTTTTATTAATGATCATTCCTGCAAAGTATGCATGTATTTGTTTAATTATAAAGACCAGGTACTCCAAGCCTTTAAAGAATTTCATGCTATGGTGGAAAAGGAGACTAGAAAGAAGCTGAATGTGGTCCGCTTGATGCTTACTGCAGAAACGCCGTGATAAGACTCGAAAAGACGCCCCCCAAAAACTCCTAAGCTAAATGGAGTTGCTGAGAAGATAAACCAGATTATTGAAGAAATGGTCCAAAGTATACTATCCTATGCCGAGTTATCGAAATCATTCTGGAGTGAAGCAGTCTGAACTGCAGTGATCATTTGAAAGTATGGTCGGGATGGAAAGCGTCCAATGATCATTGGAAAGTGTTTGGATGCCGAGCTTTCGTGCATATCCCCAAAGATGAAAGGGTAAAGCTTGATACGAAGACAAAAGAATGTATATACCTTGGTTTGCCGATGTGTGAGTTCAGATTCAGACTTCGGGATTCCATAAAAAGAAAAGTAGTGAGAAATCAGTATGTAGTCTTCCTTGAGGATGAGACAATCAAAGACATCTCGAAGCCCAAAGTCTGGATTGCTATTCTACGTGAAGAACTCGTCCCTAATGTCTGAGCTGAAGCAGGGGCAGAAAATAATCAAGAAAATGATGAAAGTGACTAGCAACAACAAGAACCATCTACTGAAGGTGATGAAGAAAGACGAGCTGATGCAAGTCATCTCGAGATGAGAATGACAAGTCGGATTCTCAACCTAAAGTACAACCCAGACACTCTTCAAGAGTGAGATGACCTTCTACAAGATAACCGCCTGATGAGTGCTGAATATGGAGAACCTAAGAGCTATGATGAAGCCATGATAAGTTCATAAAAGAAACAATAGGAAAAAGCAATGCAAGACAAGACAGAGTTCTTACATGAAAATCAAACATATGAGTTGACCGAGCTACCTCAAGGGAGAGGAGCTTTGAAAAATAAGTGGGTTTATAAGATTAAGCATGAAGAGAATAGCCAGAAGTCGAGATACAAGGTCAGAATTGTGGTGAAAGGCTATAATCAAAATAGAGGGATTTTGAAGAAATCTTCTCTCATGTTGTAATATGACTTCAGTCTTAACTATATTAGTTATGACGGCCTTAATGGATCTTGAAGTTAAACAAATGAATGTGAAGATCACATTCCTTGACGATGACCTTAAAGAAGAAATATATATGAAACAACATAAAGGATTCCAAGCTCCAAAAAAATAAGATTTGGTCTACCGATTGAAAAAGAGCTTGTACGCTTTAAAACAAGCAGTGTAGTGGTAAAAGGATGAAGTGATGCTTGTTGGGCATAAACCCATGGCTGGAAAAGGAGGGAAATATAAATCGAATCAGATGGTTAAAAGGTGATGGTTTGTAGGGATGTGCATGGGTCGAACCGAACCAGATTTTTTGAAAAACCGAACCGAATTGGTTTAAATGGTTCGGTTCGGTTCAAAACTGGTTCGGTTCGGAAGTGGTTCAGAACCGATTCGGGTCGACCCTCTTTTGAAAAGAAAAAAAATCAAAAACTTAAAAAATAAAGTTATAAAAATTAATTTGGTTCAGTTCGAAAGTGGTTCGATTCGGTTCGGAAACGGTTCGATTCTTAAACCGGTTCTAAAACCGGTTCGGTTCGGTTCTTCCGGTTCAAAAAGCGGTTCGGTTGGTGATCCGGTTCTTTAAAAGAAAAAAATCAAAAACTAAAGTTATAAAAATTAATTTGGTTCAGTTCGAAAGTGGTGGTTTTTAAAAACCGGTTATTTTATGGGGCGGTTCGGTTCGGTTCATGGTTCGACCCAATATTTTGGTTATTTTATGGGGCGGTTCGGTTCTTGCTCCAAAGCTCATTTATCATGCTCCGGGAGTTGTACACTCTTTCTAAAAATAGGAAGATAAAAAAGATTGAGATGAAAAAGAAAAGGATATAAATGGAAGAAAACTTTTCTTTTTTAGTGAAGGACCATGAAATACTGTTGTGCTCCTCGAGCATATTAGAAAAATCCCTCGCTCCATTCTCTTTCTTTTAGTTTAAAATTTTAAAATTGTTATTATAATATCATATCTTATTTATTTATTTATTATTATTTACGTATTTTTTTCCTCTAACACTATAAGTATGAATAATTTCTTCAACTAGTAATGGTCTGTATGACCAATTATAATATCTATTATTATTTATTTTTACTATACCTATACGATATAAGGATAAATTTTATTACGTGGGGTGTTATACCTAATATACTCAATAAAAATAATTACGGTAAAAGTTATCATTAAACATTAAAATTACTTATTTACTTCAAAGAAATGAAAAATAAAAAATAAAATAAAAAATGCAAAAATGATTATTTATAAGCAAAATAAAATTATAAAATTTTTATTACCAAAAAAAAATTATACAAATTTCATTCTAACTTAAGGAGGAAATTTTAATATCATCGTATCTCTTATTAAAACAAAAATTCAAAATTGCATAGTTCTTTAAAATATGTTGTGAGAGTTGATAAATTTTAGTTTGAAAAAAATTAGCTGCAAATATAATTTTATTATTTAACTATCTATAAAGAAAATAAACACATGAATAAAAATAATTAGAATAAAATCGGAAAAATTATTTATCATTTTAAATGATGAAAGTTTATGTCCTTTTTAATAAAATTATTATTTTTTGAGGGCTTCTTCTCCACAAAATTAGAAAGTGAGAGAAAATGAGAATAATACAAAGAAAAGAATTTAAAAAATTACCAACACACATGATAGAATATTAAAAAAATAAAAAAAATATTAAACCAAGTTACAATTAGCTCCCAAACAAATAAAAGAAGGAAAAAAATGTTTGCAGATAAGTTATTTACATTTATTCCTAAAACGACGTAGTTTTGGTATTGAAATCTTAAAAAATTATAAATATAAAAAATATTATAATCCTGAAATAAATTAAAATTACAAAAATACCATGATTTCTGTCCCAAAACAATATCGTATTGGACTTACCGTAGATAACTTATATGCAGTAATGATATGCAGTAATGACAGAAATAAACGAACTCATAAAAGAATATTAAAAAACTAAATCTAAATTTTCTCCTAACCTATTCTGAATTTGTAAGTAAATTTAACCAAATTAAAAATAAATTATATTCAATAGTTCAGCTTCAGCAATCAGCATCCAGAAAAATAAGAAGTAATAACAAAAAAATAAATTTTTTTTTTTTAGTATCCTCAACCGGGTTAAGGGATTAACGACCTGCAAAAATTTAATAGGTTTCAGACCCACCATTTATTAGGAGCTCCTTTTTTTACAAATGAAAATTTTACTTCTATTTTTATTTTTATTTTTATTTTTTTTGAAATTTTCACCCTTATCCTTCTTTTTTTTTTTTTTTCTTTCTATTTTTAAAAAAGCCTACCGTGATCCGGCGCCACAAAATACCTTCTATAACGACACAAGCTCCTGCCAGTTCGGTAAAATTAAAACTTTAAATCACAGAGAAAAAATGGAAAAGAGAGTTGCTCAATTTGCAGCACCGCATAACGGTGGTGCTTCGCGACGGAGACGATGAGTGGCGCGGGGAAGTGTGGTGGCTGGCGGGATCTGTGGCTTGTGATGGCGACGCAACACGATTTGTCCGCAGCAGCACTGTGGCAGTGACATGTGAGATATCGCCGCCGTGCGTGGTGGCTGGATCTGTGGCGAGGTGGAGGGACGGTGGTGCTTCGTGGTGGCGGCTTATGGAGTTATGCCGTTCTAGTTTGTTGACATTCGTGAGAGCTTTACTTATCCGTTATAGTTTATCTGAATAATAATTAATTAATAAATGGATCGAATAATTATTAATAAATTATAATATTTAGATTAACGGAAATTAATAATGATTAAATTAGTTTAAAAAATTGTAAATTTTTTTGGTGTTAGGTATATCCTTATCACAAAAAAAAGTTTACAATTTCTACAATTAATTTAATCATCGTATTTCCGTTAATCTAATGATTATAATTTATTAAAAATTATTGGATCACATTTATTAATTAATTATTATTCCGAATAAATTATTTATAATGGTCAGATAGACGAAAATCGTGATTAGGTTAGATCGTAAAGTTGATAAATATATATATTTTTTTTCAGGTAACTATATGCTGCCGCTTAAAAATATGCTTTTGAGCCCTGTCAACTTGTTTTCCGCAAGAGCATTTGAAAATAGGTTAGAGAACTTGTTGAAAAAGATTTCAGTGTTCCATTACCACTAATTACTGCCCTTTGAAAAATTTGAGACTTAAATGAAAATGTAAATGAAAGAAAAGAGTAAAATGGAAGAAATTTTTTCACATTTGCACAAAGGACCACTCAAAATTGTTGGTGGTCATTGACCACTAAAATTTTTCTCCTCCTTGTTATATCTAATCATGTTCAAAACTTTTGCTGTTGTTCCTATGGTGCTAGCACCGGTTGCTGATTCTATCTAACATGTTATATATTCTTGTCCCCTTAACCATCTTAAATTTGTCCACACAAAGCATGCAAATTAAAAAGATACTGAAATCAAGATTTATTAAACTTGTTTTGAAAGGGAAGAAGAAATCACCTAATTATTCAAGAACATTTATACACTCACATCGTTTTACGTTCAATATTTTTAATTTTTTTGTTTACTTTTTTCCAATGGGAAGAAGAAAAAAATCACCAAATTATTCAATTATCCTCACAAAAACCAAAGGAATTTTTCGATGAGAAATGACCCAATGGAACTCCCAATTATAAACAAATAAAACAAAAAAAGTCAATACCCACCACATGTAGCCATCTCTAAGTAAAGGTTACAACTGAAGACAAAAACCCCTTCTCAGTTATCACTTTATCTCATTTCTACACCATACATTCATTCTACTTCTAACTAATCTGCCACAAACTTCTATCTAGTCCTAGTTATTATTTTCTATCTTTCAACTAACTGAAAAAAAAATAAAAAACATGAACCTTATTCTCCAATAAGCTCTCACATTTTTGTGAGCAAACATTATATCTTTAGCACTAAAAAAAAGAATCAGCAGAAAAAATGTCAGCCACTGCTAGCTTGGGTTATGGAGGACCAACCTGCTTCAATGTTCAGCAGCAACCAATAAGGAACAGCTTCATATCTAAACAGCAACATAACAATGTGGGGTTGATGATGGGTTGTAGGAGTAGAAGACATGGTAACACAAGCAAAAGGGTAGTAGGGGTTGTAAGGTGTGGTGCAATTGGTATAGGAGACTTCATAGGAGGAGACTTGATAAGATTTGATCTTGGACGTTGGCTTTCTGATGTTGAAGAACATAAAGCACTTGCTATATACACTCCCCATGAAGGTGGCTATGAAGGACGCTACTTATCACGTCTCCAACGTCAGGGTTACTATTTCCTTGACCTTTCAGCTCGTGGCCTTGGTGATCCTGAAACTACACTCACCAAGATTCACCCTGTTTGCCCTGTGAGTTTTACTTTTTGTTTCTTAAGAGACTCTTAATATAGCTATTTGTTTTTGTTTTTTATGTAGATATCCCCGGTGTTTCGATGCCCTAACCTAACGGGTTTGACTGATCCGGTTTTGGGTTTGAGTCTTTCCATTCTTCCCAAGAGTTGTGACTCTTAGGGGTGTTTGGTGGAGGAGAAAATTTTTTTTATCCAGGAATCTCGATTTTCAAAAATATGATGAAAACATTCAGTTCTCGATTTTCCCGTGAAGTTGAAAAGAAAAAAAAATTAAAAAATTAATAAATAAAGTTATAAAAATTAATTTGTTTCGGTTTGAAAATGGTTCGGTTCGATTCGGAAACTGTTCGGTTCTTAAACCGGTTCTAAAAACCGGTTCGGTTCGATTCGGAAACTGTTCGGTTCTTAAACCGGTTCTAAAAACCGGTTCGGTTCTTAAACCGGTTCTAAAACCGGTTTGGTTCATGAACCGGTTCTTAAAAAACCGGTTCGGTTCATGAACCGATTCTTAAAAAACCGATTCGGTTCATGAACCGGTTCTTTAAAACCGGTTCAGTTCATGAACTGGTTTTTAAAAACCGGTTATTTTATGGGGCGGTTCGGTTTAGTTCATGGTTCGACCCAATTTTGTGATTATTTTACATATCCCTACTAACGGGTTTGACCGATCCGGTTTTGGGTGTGAGTCTTTCCATTCTTCTCAAGAGTTGTGACTCTTACGAATCAAACTCACTATCTTTTGAGCAAGTTAAATCCTGGGGTCTAACTGGTCAATATTAGACCAACAACTATTGGATAGTGTTTTTTTGTTGTTGTTGTTCATTGTGGTTTCTGTTTGCTCAAGTTTATACTTGTATTTTGTGTCATGAATCTCAGGCTCATCTTGGCAAGCAGCCAATAGCAAGGTGGTATTTCCCACCAGAAGTTGATTACAGATTAGAAGCATTGCCACCAAATGCCAAAGGATTGGTGGTGTGGATACTTGAAGCCAAGGTGTGGATTATAACATTACTTGTATTATATGGAAAAATACCTCTGTTATAATTAAACAGAAAAAGCATATTATGATTTCCCATAATTAAATGTTGTTTTGGCTTTTGCAGGTTCTCTCTAAGGCAGAATTGCAATTTCTTGCTTTGCTACCTACACTTAGGCCTAATGTGAGGGTCATTGCTGAATGTGGAAACTGGTAGGATACCAACTTTTCTGAACCTTTTGTTACTGTTATTATTATTATTATTTGATAGATCTTATAACTTCTTAATCATTTTGTTGCTTGTTTCTAGAAATTGCCAATCCTTTCAGCTGTAAATTTTGTGTTTGAGGACTTGAATTTGCCTAACTTTACATTTGCACCTTTATATTGCTTCACTTACTGTTTTTTAGATATGATTCTGATGTTTATGTCAATGATCAGGAGAAAGTTTATGTGGAAGCCACTAAAAGAAATTGCTGGACTAACAACCAGTGAGGAAGCTTGATTTGTTAATTATCATATCTGATTTTCCAACCTTCAACAATCAAGTTTCAATATTCATCTGTCTTCAAGCTTGAACTCCCAACACAAGTTACTACATACTGTATTGCAGATAAGAAAGGATGATAAAAAGATACAGGAAAAATGTAGTTCTTTGTAAATAATTAGATCTGCCACAACCATGAGTGATACATTCTCAAGGTTTAACAAACATTTCCACCAAACATGATATTCATGAAATTCCATTTCAACAAAAAATTTGCATTAGATTTGGAGTGTAACATTTCTTAATGAAAATACAAACCAACTTGAATGAATTGAAAGTAGATTGAGCAGTAGTTAGTTAGACTATAAATTAAAACCATGTCATAAATAATGTAAAGAAACTTGGGATACACCACCCCAAAAGCTAGCTCAAAAGGTGGGAGTGCCCAAGGCCTTATAAAGGCCACATTAGTTGCTCTTCAACCAATGTGAGCCCTCTTGGCTTATATGGATTATGCAACAGGCCGCCCTCTTACCTTTTTGTGCTTCCACTTTAAAGTGGGGGCGGTGAGAATTGAACCTCAAGCTCTGATACCATGTAAAGAACCTTGGGATACACCACTCCAAAAGCTAGCTCAAAAGGTGAGAGTGCTCAAGGCCTTATAAAGGTCACATTAGTTGCTCTTCAACCAATGTGGGACTATATATCTCAACAAACAATTAAATCAATTACAAGAGATCCTTACAAGTGTGCCTTGTAGAACCTGTTCTAATGTTAACATTATAATTTTCCCACATATTTTATTATATAAAAAAAAATTAGGAAAAAATGTATTGTATAACTTATGGTTACATCATCTTTAACAGTGATGGTAAGTGGCAAGCTAGAATGGTTTTATACTTTTATAACACTCTTTAACGTGGTAACTCCTCAAGGAAACTGAGACTGAGAGAGAGGTTGTAGTTATCTCCATGCTCTTTCTTCCTTTTCCGGCTTCTACCAGATATTAAGATTTACTGAAAGAACAAAGAGAGACAGAGAAACGCATAGGCAGAAAGAGTGTGTTGAAGGGGTACCCGGAGAGGCCTCGCTCATGCACTAGATAATGTTAAAAAATATCAACTACTTTTTTGTTTTTTATGGATTTTAAGAGATATGATATTGTTACTACCAATTAGTATTGTTACTAATTTGTTTTTACCGTTATATCGATTATATTGATCCAATGGTTCTGATTTAACTTTCTAAAAATCTTCTCTCATTTTCTTCTATTTAATACATAATATTTATTTTCACCTTTGTATAGTTATAATTCATCATATTTAATGTTTTCGCATTAAATATGAGTAATCATAACTACACAAAGGCGGAAATAAATATAATTGTTTGATCAATATAATTAATCTACCGATGAAATAAATTGATAGTGATATTGTTAGTAACACTAATTAATAATAACAATATCCTATATCCCATTTCAATTATTTAGATTTGAAAATCTTACCTAATATAGTGAGATTATTAATGATATATCTACACTTAAAACTCATACCGTTTGATTACATTTTTCTTGTTTTATTAAATTAAGAAAGGGAGTACATCAGTAAACATTCTTTATCTTTTTTAAAAGGAAAATAGAAAGAAGAAGAAACTAGGTTTGTAAACAAACTTTATGATGTGAATATTCTCAATTCGAACAGAATTGTCTCTTATGATAATTGTAATAAACTAGCGTCACAATAAACTGCCCTAATTTCTCATATTAGTGGGGTAGGATGTAATAATTGGCAATGGTAATGTAGAACCTATGATAAGAGGAGAACTAACATCAAATAGGCAAAATAAAATTCCATTACAATAAGTGAGGCCGATAATTTAGCCCATGCCTTAGCCCTATTTTTTTATTTTTATTTTCCAATATGAAATTTTATCACCCACACTTAAATTCTAAGTATAATTAATAAGCGCATATTTTAAGTAATTTTCTTTGTACACATTACTTTGGTTACTATCACATGCAATTTCATAACTAGAATGTGTCCCATACGCCAAGAGGCATGGTTCCATTGGCCAAATGTTAACTTATTCAAACTAGCAATAATGTATCCATAGCATGTAGTGAATTGAGATGTGTAAAATAAAAAAAAAAATTTAATTGTGAATCAAATTGAACTACACTTAAAATAATTGATTTTTAAAATTTAATTTATGAACCAAAGTTTATGAATCGAACTGGTTTTTAAAACTATTTCAAGAACCGAATTGTTTTCGAACTGAACCGTTTTCAAATCGAACCGAACAGTTTTCGAACTCAACCGAATTGATTTTTATTATTTTATTTCTTTATTTTTAATTGTTTTCTTTTTCAGAATAGGATCGACCTGAATTCCGAACTGAACCAAACCATTTAAAAATCGAACTAAATCAATTTTGAACCAATCCAAACCGAACCGAACAGTTTTTGAACAGAACCTTTTAAACCAAATTGGTTCATTTTTTCAAAAACTTCGATTCAATTCAACCCATGCACGTCCTTATTAATGAAGATAACGCAAATTTTTGCAAGTCAATTCCCTTTTTTTTTTCTTTTTTTTTTTACTATTGTTTATTTTAGCTATTCCAATCCAACTACCTCCACGGACCAATACTATTATTACTATAAATAAAGTTCCCTATGCATAGAGAATGCAATAAGCATTTCCCTTCAAACCCCAACACATTAGAGCTTGCACGTGATTTGAGTCTACAGAGAAGCTTTTCTTTGGCCATGCAGTTCCAATTTGATTCCCAGTTTTTCAAATCCATTATTTTTCTTGGTTTTGTTGTGTTATTGTTTCGTTTGTATGTTGTCTTGGTGGAGAAACCGAATAGAATTCGCTCTAAACTAAGGAAGCAAGGTATCAGTGGTCCACCTCCAACTATACTACTTGGTAATATTAGGGACATGAAGAAAGCTCAGCTTCTCACTGCAAATTCTCCTTCTTCTGAACCCCCTGCCTCTCACAACTGTGCTTCTGTTCTTCCCTTATTTGAGAAATGGAGGGAACAGTATGGTATGTCACTTTCACAGTTTCACCATATAAATTTATGAATCATGAGATATATAAAACCATTAATGTAGTCTCACCCAACAACTTAAGCTTTTGGGTTGAATTGGTTCTTTACATGGTATCAGAGCCTCGGTGTACCAGGTTCGATCCTCACCGCCCCCCACTTTCTTTCTAGTGAAATTTTTTTCTTCGCATAGGTAGGTGGGCATGTGCATCGTCCACCCTTCAAGCCCAATGAGCTCTCGCGTGAGAGGGCGTGTTGAGATATATGAAACCATTAATGTAGTCTCACCCAACAGCTTAACCTTTTGGGTTCAATTGGTTATTTATATATATGATATAACTCAATTTCAGCATCATCCATAGAAACAACCACATGCCTTCACCTCATGCAGGGTCAGAATTAGAACTTCAAATTGGTGGGGTTGGGTACTATCAGAAATAAACTACTTATAGTATAAGTGTAAGTTGGATAGGAATTGTTTTTTTTTTTTAAGTATTCTCCAATGAAAGGTAACGGATTTGAATTCGGGAAACAGTCTCTTTGCAAATATGAAAAGGTAATACTGCATACAAGAATTGTCCTCACCCCACCCCTGCCCTTGCTAGTCGAGATTTAATGGGGAATAATTGGTAGTGGTTTTATTCTACGAGAAGTATTTGATATTTAATTCTGGCCTGCTGTTGTATATCTGCACGCACACCTACTAATTTCATGGGGGATTTTATGTTATAGATAATCTGTATCAATTAAATGGATATTTAGTTCACAGGTAAATAATAATACCAGACACATCAAATGGAATATATGTGATGTAAGCTGTTAAACTTGACCCTCCTGGCCTGGGAACTCTTTGTTTACTTTCCTGCTTGCAATAGTATTTTCAAAGAGAATGAAATGCTGCACATAAGGATTGCCCTCATCTATACCCTCATTAATCGGGGTTTAATTGGGAATGGGTTATAATAGTATTTTCAAAGAGGGACATCTTTCCTTGAAATGCAATTTTGTCAATTAATTTTTGGGATTTGATTTTCTCATGTTGTGACTCAACTAGCGGTGGGTCCCACATATTAAAAAATGAAAAAGAAAAGAAAAGTTTTGCACGCAAATGCAACATGAGAAAATGTTTTTCCTTAATTTTTATAGTATTTTATCATGCTTTCTTTTTTATGGAGGCTCCAACAACTTTGATTTCTAACCTTTTGCTAGCATGTGGACTAATTCCTACGCTGATGTAGCCAATAGATTTTGGCTGATTTGAGAGTCATGCTCAATGGTGTGCTTAATCCATGTAGCTGACTCACCTATTAGGATATGGCTTGGTTGTTCCACCATGGTTCTAATATATTGTGTAAACAGGTCAAGTATTCATGTTTTCTCTCGGAAACATACAAATATTGTGTGTGAACCAACCTGACATAGTGAGAGATATCACCACATGCACATCCTTGGACTTGGGTAAGCCTTCATATCAGCAGAAACAACTAGGGCCTGTGCTTGGTCAGGGCGTTTTAACTTCCAATGGGACTATATGGGCCCATCAAAGAAAGATCCTAGCTCCAGAACTATACATGGACAAGGTTAAGGTATATAATGTTCTAACCTTGCTCCATGTTGATATTTTTATTGGCCTCTTAACTTACAATGAGTTTTTCTTATGTCCTTCAAAGGGAATGATGAATATAATTAGTGAGTCTTCTATGTCTCTGCTAAACTTGTGGAGTAGTAGAATAGAGGCAGAAGGTGGAGTTGCTGATATAAAAATTGATGAGTACATAAAAAGTTTCTCTGGGAATGTTATTTCAAGAGCTTGCTTTGGAAGCAATTATTCCAAGGGGGAAGAGATTTTCTTGAAACTTGGAGCTCTCCAAGAGGTCTTGTCATGGAAAAATATGTCCAAAGGGGTCCCTGGCATGAGGTACAAAAAGGTTTTTGCCTTTTGTAAAGTTCACAGCACCAAAATATCTATTGTCCTTTTCATTATTGAATTAATGATTGATTCACTTCTACATGTTACAGATACCTGCCAACAAAGACCAATAGGAAAGCATGGGCGTTAGAAAAGGAGGTGAAAAATTTGATACTCCAAGGGGTGAAGGAAAGAAAAGAAACAACTTATGAAAAGGACTTGCTGCAAATGGTTCTTGAAGGTGCTAAGAAAAGTAATCTCACTCAAGAGGCCACTGACTGTTTTATTGTTGATAACTGCAAGAATATATACTTGGCTGGCTATGAGACAACTGCAGTTGCTGCTACATGGTGCCTCATGTTGCTGGCCTCAAATCAAAATTGGCAGGATCGTGTTCGTGCTGAGGTACTAGAAATTTGCAGGGGTAGAATACCAGATTCTGATATGCTTTCTAAGATGAAGCAGGTAAGGATCATTAGGAAAGTCTAATACAGTGGTTTTATATTATATTTCTAACATGTCCTATCATGCAAGAGCCATTTGGGCTTGAGCAGCTCCCGTATTTTGTGCTAAATTCAACTTTTTACTAGAAAAATGGGAGCGGCACGTGTCAAAATCTAGACTATTTGGTGATAGAGGCTCGGATGCCATATCACGAACTAACTCTCCCAAAAGCTTAAATTGTTAGGTGATTTTGTGTTATATTTCTATCAACCACCAACCATAATTTGCATTTGTTGTGGCAGCTGAACATGGTTATTCATGAATCATTGCGGCTTTATCCCCCAGTAGCTGTGGTGTCAAGGCAAGCCTTCAAGGACATGAAATTTGGGAATATTGAGGTCCCCAAAGGTGTTAACCTTTGGACAATGGTATTAACTTTGCATACAAATCCTGATGTCTGGGGAGCTGATGCCTACAAATTCAACCCAGAAAGGTTTGCCAATGGAACCATAGGTGCTTGTAAACTGCCATACGTGTATATGCCTTTTGGGGTTGGCCCACGAGTGTGTCTTGGACAGAACTTGGCTATGGTTGAACTTAAGATGCTGATAGCTCTCATCTTGTCTAAATTCTCTTTCTCCCTCTCTCCTAGATACATTCATTCACCTGCTATAAGAATGCTCATGGAACCTGAGCATGGAGTCCATCTCTTGGTTAAAAAACTATGAACTTTTCCTTGAGAATAATAGTTCTATGAAGAAATAAAAGAGGCTAGATAGGACTTAATTGGAAGCTGGTTTTATAAGCATATTTTGATGTATGAAATTTAATAAAGCAGAATTATGGCTTTCTTGCATCTGTTTGTTACATCCCAAGACAGATTTATGACATGCTCTTTGTGAAATTTCTTTCATATTCTGTATTGCATTGATAAGCCCAAACTACCTATTCATACCAAAAAAATTATAATGGGGCTGTGGCATTCTATAATACAATGATGAGTAAAGGAGTAAAATAGAAAATGCACTTCCACTGAACAACCAAAAACATGCAAAGCTTTTATGCGTAAAGATAAGGATTGTTGCACATAGATTATGAGTTGTGTGGTTCAAACCTGTAACCAAGTCAAACATCACCAATTGTTGTGCTAATGTTTCCGTTCTTATAAAAATATCTATGATTATATGAAAAAGAAAGTTCCAAAGACTAATATATATTTTTTAACAAAATTTGCAATTTTTACATTTGAGTTTGTTTATTAAAACAAATAACATGAAGGGCATCAAAAATATTGATTAGTTGAGTAACTAAAACAAACTTTGTGTACTAAACCTGAAAAATGAAAATTAGCCGAGGGGTATGATTTGTATTTTAGCTAGGAGTATATTAGACAAACTTGAATATTGTTTGATGGCATTTATTACTCATGACGCAATATCTGAACTACCTCAATAAATGCAACAACTCCATTGATTAAAGAAGATTATAGAAAAAGATAAAGATGTTTTCCCAATCTATAAAATGAGATTAAATACATTTGTAAAGGGTTAGCTAAACTAGATTGTTAGAATTATAGAGAAGTTTGTATTTGTAACCTCTTCAAAGAAGAATTGAGTGTATTCCATCCTTTAGAGTGAGAAAATTGCGTGTACCCTTAGTGTTCATGAGGGAATAAACTTTTGTCATATCATTATTCTCATAGTGGTTGTTTTTTGTTAGATTAGGTCCCATGATCTTTACTTCTTTACATTATGGGAGGTTTTACACATTAAAGTTATTTAGTGTCTTTCTACTTCTCTCCATCTCAAACTCTTTGCATTTTTTTGTGTTTTTGTTTGCATTGAGTCAACCTATTAATAGTAGGCCAACTTCAAAGTGTCAAGCTACCTTGCTCGATTTGAAGATTTCGCTTTCGCGCTTATTGATATTTAGGGATCCCATCCAAACAGACAGATCTATGCAATCTCAAATAAGACTTCATTTCCACAAGCAATCCAATAACATTGCAATCTTTTAGTGGGATTTTGAGTTGTTGTGTAGTGGAGCTAGATTTGTATCCCTTGATGGGTAAAGTATCTACATGGATATTCTCAGAGGAAATGGTATAGATCAAAGCTCTAGGATGAGTCTGTTAAAGAAATATAAAACCATTAATATAGCTTCATCCAATAACTTAACCTTTTGGGTTGAATGGTTTTTTACATAGTCTCAGAGCCTCAGTGGTATTAAGATAGTACAAGGTAAACTAAAAATTGAGCTTGTGCAATATCCACGCTTCAAGGCCAAAGGACTCTTGTGTGAGAGGTTGTGTAAGAGAAAAATAAAAACATTAATATATCCTTGATAAGTGTCAAAGACACTAAGTTTCTAGGATCAAAAATAGATTAAATAATGATGAATATGATCAAGAACATAGTGATAATTAATGAATGTAAAAGATTATAAGGTTTTAATGTTTGAACATGATATTGACTTAAAAACATATTGGTTTAAGGTTTAAAATTGTTAAATCAGATCATTGGAGTCAAGCGGAAGCTAGAAGTAGTAAAGCGATAAAGGAAGAGCAATGATTTAGTGAAAATCTCCCAGCATCTGTCTTCCAGCCAAGTTTTAGTATCGAAGATGATGGATTTTGTTCTCATGTTCTTGTAGAAATTGTAGATCTTTCTCTTATCTTTCCAATGAGACCAAGATCACATCAATTGGACAAGTATAGCTCAAGTTATGTCCAAAATACGAAACCATGTCGTTGTTGTGAGGCCATGATTACTATAAATCCAACTCAGGTGAATTCTCTTTGGTACGACCAACATAGGGAGAGCAATCCTTATAGCAACACTTATAGTCATGGCTAGAGGAACCATCATGCGCTTTCATATAATCAAGGGGCACCACAACAAGCTAATATGGGAATTCAGCCAGTACAGCCTGCTCCTCAACCTGCCGCATAGGAAATGGCTATATAAAAATTGGCTCAGACAACGGCAGCATCATTCAATAATCAAGAGGCCTCCATTAAGAATCTAGAGAATCAAATTGTAACGCCCGACCGCTTCGAGAATCAACGACTATCCCCACATACTAACACAAGACTTTTCGGTGTGCTTTTTCCTCACTCACACACTTCATGGGAAAACTTCCCAGGAGGTCACCCATCCCAGAATTGCTCCAAGTCAAGCACGCTTAACTGTGGAGTTCTTCCGTTCCGGGCTACTGAAAAGAAGATGCATCTTGTTAGTATAGGTAGTACCAATTAATTCTTATAAGTTATCCCAAACTGTGCAGTCTATCATCTGTACAGTCTTTGGAATCCCTCTCTTTCGGGTGTCGATTCGATTCGATTCATCCATGCATGTAAGTCAGGAGCCGCTCCTTGTCCATGCCCTTTCGCACCGGCGATCACTCCTCGCCCTCGTCAGCCCTCAGGATGTTACATGCCCACCAGCTTCCGCCTGGTTCGTCCTCGAACCACACCGTACTGGAAGAAAGGCCATGCTCTGATACCACTTGTAACGCCCGGTGTAACACCCCGTTCTAGAACCGGTTTGTTAACATCAACTTATGATATTAAGCGCAGTTACAATCACATTGGTGCAATTAAAATCCGGTTAAATTTTTCTTTTAAAATAAGCCGAACTAAAATTACCCAATTGCGTGACCATAACCATAATACATTGCGGAATAAAATAATTAAAGCTTAATACCATACTTTCATTTCATTTATTACGGTCTCCACTTGTCCATTATCTTATAGGATTTTTCATTATTTACGTGTGGGTTCAAACCGCGCTCAAATCGGAGCACCGTAGCCCAAGTTATGAGGTTTCTAAGCGACAGGTGCTGAAACGTCAGATCCTCTACACTTCAAGCGTAGAGGAGATTAATGGGACAGTGGGTCTATGCTTCAAGCGTAGATCCCACGCTCCGAGCGTAGACAGTCTGGAGCAAGCACCCAAAATAGGGCAGTTTGACCTACCTGTGGTGTTTTAACCATAACTTGAGTTATACTTATCCAAATTACACAATTTTGGTCTCTATGGAAAGCTAAGAAACATATCTACAACTTTCATCAAGACACAAGGATCCAAATCCATCGTATAGGATACGAAAATTGGACAACAAGACAGGGTATCTTTGTTTTGAATTGGTTTTCCAACCTAAAGGTCTTCTTTCACTTAATTTACATCATATAATCCTTTCAATACATGAATTCTAGTCTCTCTAGATACTCATACACAAGAGAAGCATACATATCATTTCATCATATATGCAAATACCCAATAATTACAACATAGCATGTTTACAAGTTTCAATTACAAATCATGGGACTTAGCTACAAAACACTATGATCACTCCTTGGCTCCCATCAACAAAAGAGATACCAAAAGCATGAGCATAGGCTAAGTCCACCCAAATAAATATAGCATGCATATGACAATTGATTCTCATTTAGCAATCCTATACATGTGAACTACAAAATAACATGCTTAATCAAATGACACGATATCTTCATATGCCCAATCACTTCAAATATGGCCACTTGCCATCAGAGGCTCCTGCAGCATCCTTTCCTGAAAGGGGGTCCCCAACCACACGGGGTGAGATATACGAATATATCCAGTAAACCAGGGGTCCTTGGAGCATCTCTCCACCCCATAGTTCAATAACAGTGTAATAGCAATGACAATAATAATGCAGCAAATACATATCCATGCAAGTGTACACAACATCTCCAGGAGAAATCCCTCGAGCTCTCGAGCTGTCCTAAGGATACTCAGATGCAAATAGTCCTACTGGCCAGCTAAACTACCAAGTATGATTTACGCATCGTCATGCAACATACCAACATAGGGAAACACCATCCTATGTCACACCAAAGCATGCAAATACGTATAACAAAGCATTACAATATTTCATTGCATTTATATACAACAACACACCATTACCCGTTCAGGGCTTGGTGGAACAATAAAGGGAATTACACCCAAGGTCCGAAGGCTTACCTCAATGCTTCCAACTTAACCTTTGTTCCTCACCAATCTTCACAACACAATTATCAATCCCAAGGAGCTAACCGAGCTCCATAGCTTGCTGCAATGGTTGGTTACTCACTGTTGGTCCAAATGCCTCAATCCTAAGCATCATATGGACAATATCAACAATCAACCCAAACCAAACCATTGATTACACAAACAAGCCAAACAATAGTCAAATGCATAATCTTGTGATTTTCCAAACAAAATCATACGACTATCAAAACTCGTTTCCACAGATTAAATGCCATTCCTAGCATTTTTCTCAACATACTTTAGGCCTCAATCTACCTAGAACATATCCAATTCACTCTCATAATCATAAACCCCAAAACACTATTCATCCAAAACCTAAATCATGGATTCTTCATGAAAATAGAGTTCAAAGGATGAAATCTTACCACAAAGTGTTGCACAATCAAGGGATGAGGGTTCCTCAAGCTTCCATGGAGGTAGAAGCTCTCAAATCTCACACTTCTCCAATGGGTCAAAACTTTGGGAAGAAAAATCTCAACCCACACAACTCCCCACCAAGATCAAAGCTAGGATTGTGAAAGAGGGGAAGATTTGGAGTGGTTTAGGCTTTGGAATCACTCAAAACCATCAACGATTGCACACTCTAGGGTTTTCTCCCCCTTCCTCTCTTCTTCTCTCCTTCCCTTTTCTTCTTCTTTCCCTTCTCTTTTCTTTTTCTCCTTTGCTTCTGCGCACGCGGGTGGGGTTGGGGAATATAGGGTTCCTTTAGTGACATGCCACTTAACACCGGTTAAGTGGGTATCGGTTCATCTATCTATTCAATTCCATTAATTACCAAACTTTACCCAACAGTCTGGAATATTTTTCTAGGAATATTTCTACTTTCGTTTTTATATTTTGGGTACTTTTGTCTACACCCATTTATACCCCTTAATTTTCACAGAGTACACTTTGTACCTCAAAAGTGACCCCAATTAATTTTATAAGCGAATTTACTTATTTTTACTCCCTATTACATGCTTAATTATCTAATCACATGTATTTTGCTAATTAATTATATTGGGCTATTATAGTCACCCCACATTTTAGCGATTTTGTCCGCAAAATCAAGAACATACCTGTCCTTAAACTCAGGATACTGACGGAGAAGCTCATCTTCCCGCTCCCAAGTTGACTCTTTAGGCGTCCTTCCTTCCCATTGGACTTTCACCATGGGAATAGACTTATTCCTCAGCTTCTTCTCATCCCACTCAAGTACTTTCAGTGGTCCAATCGGAATCTTCAAATTTTCCCGAATCTCAACATCATCAGGTTGAACCACATGAGAAGGATCTGCTACATACTTTCTTAGCTGAGAAACATGGAACACATCATGTATATTGGATAGTTGAGGAGGTAAGGCAAGCTGGTAGGCAACCGGTCCTACCCTACGTAGAATCTGATAGGGTCCAATAAATCTAGGACTCAGCTTCCTCACTCCCAGGGCTCGTCCCACACCCGTAACTGGTGATAACTTTAGAAACACGTGATCTCCCTCTTCAAACTCTAGAGGCTGATGCTTGAGATCATAATAACTCTTCTGGCGATCTTGGGCCTTTTTCAGACGATCCCGAATCATTTTAATCTGTTCAGTGGTCTCCTGAACAAAATCCAATCCAAACCGTTCTGAGTCTCCAACCTCTGCCCAGCAAGTAGGTGTCCTACACCTGCGACCATACAAGGCCTCGTAGGGAGCCATACCCAGACTAGCATGAAAACTATTATTATATGAAAACTCAACCAATGGAAGGTATCGATCCCATGCCGTACCCTGCTCTAGAGTGCAAGCCTTCAACATATCCTCCAACGTCTGAATGGTCCTCTCAGTCTGACCATCCGTCTGTGGATGATAGGCAGTACTCAGTCTCAATCGAGTGCCAAGAGCCTCCTGCAATGCTCCCCAGAAGCGAGAAGTGAACTTCGGGTCCCGATCACTAACAATATTTTCAGGCACCCCATGAAGCCTCACAATCTCCTTCACGTAGAGCCTGACCAATTTCTCAGCAGAGAAATCTACCCGAACTGGTAAAAAGTGTGCGGATTTTGTCAATCTATCCACAATTACCCAAATAGAATCATAACTAGCCTGTGTTCGCGGCAACCCCACTACGAAATCCATGGAGACACTCTCCCATTTACATTCAGGAACATCCAGTGGTTGCAACATACCAGAAGGCTCTTGATGCTCAATCTTGACCTTCTGACATACGAGACACTTGGAGACAAACTCTGCAATATCTTTCTTCATACCAGGCCACCAGAAATTAATCTTTAGGTCCTGATACATCTTTGTAGCTCCCGGATGGACAGTGAATTGACCCCTATGGGCCTCTGTCATCACTTCCTCTGTCAACTGTCTAGGCACAACAATACGACCCTGATATAGTAGTATACCCTCATCATTGCAGGATACACCACTCTGACCTTTTAGTCGTTTCGCACTTTCATTTTGCAGTTGAGCATCTTTAATCTTTGTCATCATTTCGTTCTCAATTCTTGTAATTTTGATGTCACAAATTCTGCCTGGAAAGACTTCAGACAATTTCATATCTCTGAACCTCTCGATTACATCAAAATCTCTCATCATCATTCTTGCCATGCTCACTGACTTTCGGCTCAATGCATCCGCTACAACATTAGCCTTGCCGGGATGATATTTCAATTCGAAATCATAATCCTTTAAGAATTCAGTCCACCCGTTGCCTCATATTCAACTCTTTTTGATCGAATAAGTACTTTAGGCTCTTGTGGTCACTAAATATGACAAACTTCATTCCATACAAGAAGTGCCTCCACTGTTTCAATCCAAAAACGATTGCAGCAAGCTCTAAGTCATGGGTCGGATAGTTTTCTTCATGAGGTTTCAATTGCCTCGAAGCATACGCTACCACTCTCCTATCTTGCATCAGCACACAACCCAATCCCTTTTTAGAAGCATCACTGTACAACTCAAATTCACCTTCCGGATCAGGAAGTACTAACACTGGAGCAGTTGTCAACTTTTCCTTTATCTTCTGAAAACATTCTTCGCATTCATGCGTCCAAATAAACGGAGTATCCTTCCGGGTCAAACGGGTCAATGGCAAAACCATTTCCGAAAATCCTTTAATAAATCTCCGGTAATAACCAGCCAAACCCAGAAAACTCCTTACTTCAGTCACAGTCTTGGGCCTTTCCCAATCAATAACTGCCTCTATTTTATTGGGATCAACCGCCACCCCATCAGCAGAAATGACGTGACCCAGAAACTGCACTTGAGAAAGCCAAAATTCACATTTAGAAGGCTTTGCATACAACTGTTTATCTCTGAGGATTTGCAACACAGTTCTCAAGTGATCCTCATGCTCTTCCTTACTCTTGGAATATATCAGGATATCATCAATAAACACAATCACGAATTGATCCAGAAACGGTTTGAAAATACGATTCATATAATCCATAAACACCACCGGAGCATTAGTGAGTCCAAATGGAATTACCTGATACTCATAATGTCCATATCTAGATCGAAAAGCAGTCTTCGGAATATCTTCCTGCTTAATTCGGATCTGATGATAACCTGACCTCAAGTCAATCTTTGAAAAGACACAAGCACCCCTCAACTGATCAAGCAAATCATCTATGCGAGGGAGAGGATACTTGTTCTTAATAGTAACCTTATTCAACTGACGGTAATCAGTGCACAATCTCATGCTACCGTCCTTCTTCTTAACAAATATCACTGGTGCTCCCCACGGGGACACACTAGGCCTAATAAACTGCTTAGCCGAAAGCTCCTCAATATGCTTCTTCAACTCGGCTAATTCCGGTGGTGACATCCGATATGGAGCCAGAGAAATGGGTCCCACACCAGGCAACAAATCAATGGTGAACTCAATCTCTCTGTGAGGTGGAAGCTGCGGAATCTCATCCGGAAACACATCCACAAACTCCTTCACCACGGGAATATTGTCAATCTCCTCATGACTTCCACCCACTAAACCCCCCACAAAGACATATCCCAATGCCCCGGCCCTCAAAGCCTTTCTAACCTGCAGCACAGATAGATATGGGGAAGAACTAGTAGTAGAATCATCAGCAGAGAGCACAATTCTTTTTCCTCAGCAGTCTATCATAGCACAGTTCTTTGATAACCAATCCATTCCCAAGATAACTTGAAGACTGATCATCGGCAAGCAAATAAAATCCAGCACATAATCTCGGCCTTCATATTTAAATTCCACATCCTTGCATAACACTGATGTGTAACACTTCTCTCCAGTAGCAGTCACCACTTTCATCGGAGGAGAAATGTCGTACATTTGCAAGTTTAGCCCAACGGCCATAAAATCAGACATACAGGAGTGTGTAGCTCCCGAGTCAAACAAAACTTCAATATCCATATTATCAATATAAATTATACCTTTCACAAGATTTGGAGCCTTTTCTGATTGCTGACGGTCCATGGTGTATACTCTACCAACCGTCTGTGCCTCGATCATGGGAGGAACAACAGAAACAGGAATAGCCGCAGCTTGAACTGCCATAGTCCTCACTTCAGTCTGAGGACATTGTCTCGAGTAATGGCCGGGCCTTCCACATTTATAACATATAATTTCACCGGTGGCACACTGGCCTCTATGCTCCCTCCCACATCCTTTACACTTAGGAGGAGGTCCTCTATCAACAAAATTCTTCTGAGTCCCCGGCTTCTTGAATATATTTGTTGGGTTGTTCACACTCAGCTTCTTATCTTTCATCTTTTTATTCTTCCAATAACCAGAGCCCGTTGCTTTATTGGCAATAGGTGCTTGGGCCTCAGAAGGCTTCTTGGTACTGGACACACCATATACCTCTTCTACCTTCCGGCACTGATTCACAAACCGGCTAAACTCTCGGATGTCACAGTTTGACATCTTCCGAGACATCTTCTCATTCAGACCCCACTGAAACTTAGAGGTCATCTCAGCTGAAGTGGGCAAAGCTCTCCCATAATTTGCATATTTCACCAATTCGTTGAACTTGGCAAAATATTGATCAATAGACATTGACCCTTGCTTCAAATCATTGTATTCGTTCTGCTTCCTTTCCCTAGCCTCCCTAGGAAAATAGTTATCTAAGAACAGCGTCTCAAACAATCGCCAGGTAATTTCCCGGCCTTCAGCTTCTAGAGGTTGCACAGTATTAGTCCACCAATCCTCCGCTTCCTCTTCCAACATATAAACGGAGTAGACCAATTTCAATGCATCAGGGCACCTCATAACCCTGAAAATCTTCTCCATAGCTTGGAGCCATTTCGCTGCCACCATAGGGTCATATTCTCCCTTAAAAGAAGGAGGTTTGTGTTTCCTAAAAGCCATTAATCTTCTTTCCTCGGCTTATTGTTCATCAACCTGTTCTGCATGGGGTTGACGCACCTCGGTATGATGGCTATGACTACCTGAGTGGTGACTCGCTTCACCCTCATTATTACCCGCTCCGTCTTCTTCATTAAGAACAGGTGGAGTAGGCGTGGCAGTGTGAGGAGGAGGAGAGGGTTGTCGGTTCTCGGGTCTAGCACCCCTCATCGCCCTCAGCTCATTCATCATTGCGGTCATAGCATTCCGCGTATCCTCATTTGTCTTGAGCAAGTTCTCGTTAGCACGGCGACTAACTTCCAACTCCCTGTGCACAGCTGCCAGGGTTTCAACCATAGGATCCGGCTGCCCAACCGTTGCCCCACGACCACCTCGTGGCCTAACCAAAGCAGCCAAAACAGGATCTGGCTGAGCGTTTGCATTCGATGCCTCGGCGTTATTCCGGTTCCTCGTCATGACACTACACAAGTTACACCCAGAAATGAGTTGATCAGGCTCACACTAAGTGATCACAAATGCAATAATCATCAAGAGTACCAAAACAACTACAAAACATTAAACAGTAAACACATATAACAATAGTCCACAAGTTTTTACTGAAGATAACACCCACTAAAGCTTGTAATGTCTTGGCAACCCAATCTGAATTTCAATAAATTGAAGAGAAAATAAATTTTTTTAGCTTGTACAATGTGTAAACTTCAAATACTCTTTATTATACTAATTTGCATCTTAATAAAAAATTAAAAACACAAATCAATAGGCACACTAGTTTTGACTAAATGCAAATGCAACTATACTCTTACATGAATAAGGAACAATATTTTCTACCGACCATGTATTAGAAAAACAAATCGCTGCACGGAAAAACAACCATCAGCGGGAAGAAAAACAATTTTCTTACAACATTATTTTTTATAAAACCCTTAATTAAAAGCATTTAAGAACCTACAACGTGATATAACTTTATTTAGTATTTTTAATTCAGACAATATAAAATTGTGTAAGAAAAATAAATGTAGCTTTTATTATTTATTTTTAAAAAATGTCATATTTATAATTTCTTTTATCTTGTAACTTCTTATAATTATAATTGTTATCATTGATTCAAAATTAAATTAACGACTTTCATTTAATAATATTTTGTAACGGTTGATTTAATTTTGATATAGTAAAAAAAGTAGTGATGAGGCAAAAAGAAATTGTAAAAATAAATGTACATAAACATGATAGTTTAATAAGAATTATGCATACAAAAGTTCGTAATTAAAAAAATCATAATTTTTTCACCAAAAAAAAAATTTATAATTTTTTCACCAAAAATAAATAAATAAAAGTTATGCATATTTTATATATAATTTTAAATACTATATAATTTATTTTAGAAAGTTGCTCACATGAAGCAGCAGTAGTGGATGCCCCTCTCCCACACCGTGATCGTTTGTGGTCAAGAAAAAGTCATACACACATCAAACAATCAAATTTTAGGGATATGGGAAAAGAAGAGCACAAGAAAAAAATGAAAGGTTTTTTTTTTCATAACATAAACGAAAGGGTTTTTACCCCAAAAATAAAATAAAATAAAAGATGGTTCAAAGAAGGTCAGGGTTAGAATTTGGGAGGCGCAGCGAAGGAAACATCAGAATTTAGATTTAGAGGAAAAAACAATAATTAAAATTACACACGTATATATTTTGTTTTTGATATTAATATCCTAATTTGATTTGTAATTTGAAATTAAAATTACCCCTTTCCAAATAAAAATGAAAAAAATCATAAATTTTCACCAAAAAAAAATTATAA